>CAXIES010000698.1:0-29589 GCA_964023965.1 Melinopterus prodromus
ATGTTACCCGGACTTTTTTGTTTGGTTCGTATTTTTTACACGGAGTTTTAGTTGGGTTCGTAATTTTACCCGGAGTTTTAGTTGAGTTCGTAATTTTACCCGGAGTTTTAGTTGGGTTAGTAATTTTACCCGGACTTTTTATTTGGGTTCGTAATTTTACCCGGACTTTTTAGTTGGGTTCGTAATTTTACCCGGAGTTTTAGTTGGGTTCGTAATTTTACCCGGAGTTTTACTTGGGTTCGTAATTTTACCCGGAATTTTTAGTTGGGTTCGTATTTTTTACCCGGACTTTTAGTTGGGTTCGTAATTTTACCCGGAGTTTTAGTTGGGTTCGTAATTTTACCCGGAGTTTTAGTTGGGTTCGTAATTTTACCCGGAGTTTTACTTGGGTTTGTAATTTTACCCGGAGTTTTACTTGGGTTCGTAATTTTACCCGGAGTTTTAGTTGGGTTCGTAATTTTACCCGGAGTTTTAGTTGGGTTCGTAATTTTACCCGGACTTTTTAGTTGGGTTCGTATTTTTTACCCGGACTTTTAGTTGGGTTCGTAATTTTACCCGGAGTTTTAGTTGGGTTCGTAATTTTACCCGGAGTTTTAGTTGAGTTCGTAATTTTACCCGGAGTTTTAGTTGGGTTCGTAATTTTACCCGGACTTTTTAGTTGGGTTCGTAATTTTACCCGGACTTTTTAGTTGGGTTCGTAATTTTACCCGGACTTTTTAGTTGGGTTCGTAATTTTACCCGGAGTTTCAGTTGGGTTCGTAATTTTACCCGGACTTTTTAGTTGGGTTCGAATTTTTTACCCGGACTTTTAGTTGGGTTCATAATTTTACCCGGAGTTTTAGTTGGGTTCGTAATTTTACCCGGACCTTTTAGTTGGGTTCGTATTTTGTACCCGGACTTTTAGTTGGGTTCGTAATTTTACCCGGCGTTTTAGTTGGGTTCGTAATTTTACCCGGAGTTTTAGTTGGGTTCGTAATTTTACCCGGAGTCTTGAGTTACCCGGACTTTTTAGTTGGGCTCGTATTTTTACCCGGACTTTTAGTTGGGTTCGTAATTTTACCCGGAGTTTTAGTTGGGTTCGTAATTTTACCCGGAGTTTTAGTTGGGTTCGTAATTTTACCCGGAGTTTTACTTGGGTTCGTAATTTTACCCGGAGTTTTACTTGGGTTCGTAATTTTACCCGGAGTTTTAGTTGGGTTCGTAGTTTTACCCGGAGTTTTAGTTGGGTTCGTAGTTTTACCCGGACTTTTTAGTTGGGTTCTCATTTTTACCCGGACTTTTAGTTGGGTTCGTAATTTTACCCGGAGTTTTAGTGGGTTCGTAATTTTACCCGGAGTTTTAGTTGAGTTCGTAATTTTACCCGGAGTTTTAGTTGGGTTCGTAATTTTACCCCCTACTTTTTAGTTGGGTTCGTAATTTTACCCGGACTTTTTAGTTGGGTTCGTATTTTTTACCCGGAGTTTTAGTTGGGTTCGTAATTTTACCCGGAGTTTTAGTTGGGTTCGTAATTTTACCCGGACTTTTTAGTTGTGTTGGTAATTTTACCCGGAGTTTTAGTTGGGTTCATATTTTTTACCGGACTTTTTAGTTGGGTTCGTATTTTTTACCCGGAGTTTTAGTTGGGTTCGTATTTTTTACCCGG
The DNA here is from genome assembly GCA_964023965.1 of Melinopterus prodromus. Taxonomy (NCBI): domain Eukaryota; kingdom Metazoa; phylum Arthropoda; class Insecta; order Coleoptera; family Scarabaeidae; genus Melinopterus; species Melinopterus prodromus. The sequence goes on from CAXIES010000698.1 coordinate 1,643, forward strand.
AGCTTTAGTTGGGTTCGTATTTTTACCCGGAGTTTTAGTTGGGTTCGTATTTTTACCCGGAGTTTTAGTTGGGTTCGTATTTTTTACCCGAACTTTTTAGTTGGGTTAGTATTTTTGCCCGGAGTTTTAGTTGGGTTCGTATTTTTTACCCGGAGTTTTAGTTGGGTTCGTATTTTTTACCCGGAGTTTTAGTTGGGTTCGTATTTTTACCCGGAGTTTTAGTTGGGTTCGTAGTTTTACCCGGACTTTTTAGTTGGGTTCGCATTTTTTACCCGGACTTTTAGTTGGGTTCGTAATTTTACCCGGAGTTTTAGTTGGGTTCGTAATTTTACCCGGAGTTTTTGTTGAGTTCGTAATTTTACCCGGAGTTTTAGTTGGGTTCGTAATTTTACCCCCTACTTTTTAGTTGGGTTCGTAATTTTACCCGGAGTTTTAGTTGGGTTCGTAATTTTACCCGGACTTGTTAGTTGGGTTCGTATTTTTTACCCGGACTTTTAGTTGGGTTCGTAATTTTACCCGGAGTTTTAGTTGGGTTCGTAATTTTACCCGGAGTTTTAGTTGAGTTCGTAATTTTACCCGGAGTTTTAGTTGGGTTCGTAATTTTACCCGGACTTTTTAGTTGGGTTCGTAATTTTACCCGGACTTTTTAGTTGGGTTCGTAATTTTACCCGGACTTTTTAGTTGGGTTCGTAATTTTACCCGGAGTTTTAGTTGGGTTCGTAATTTTACCCGGACTTTTTAGTTGGGTTCGAATTTTTTACCCGGACTTTTAGTTGGGTTCATAATTTTACCCGGAGTTTTAGTTGGGTTCGTAATTTTACCCGGACCTTTTAGTTGGGTTCGTATTTTGTACCCGGACTTTTAGTTGTGTTCGAAATTTTACCCGGAGTTTTAGTTGGGTTCGTAATTTTACCCGGAGTTTTAGTTGGGTTCGTAATTTTACCCGGAGTCTTGAGTTACCCGGACTTTTTAGTTGGGTTCGTATTTTTACCCGCACTTTTAGTTGGGTTCGTAATTTTACCCGGAGTTTTAGTTGGGTTCGTAATTTTACCCGGAGTTTTAGTTGGGTTCGCAATTTTACCCGGAGTTTTACTTGGGTTCGTAATTTTACCCGGAGTTTTACTTGGGTTCGTAATTTTACCCGGAGTTTTAGTTGGGTTCGTAATTTTACCCGGAGTTTTAGTTGGGTTCGTAATTTTACCCGGACTTTTTAGTTGGGTTCGTATTTTTTACCCGGACTTCTAGTTGGGTTCGTAATTTTACCCGGAGTTTTAGTTGGGTTCGTAATTTTACCCGGAGTTTTAGTTGAGTTCGTAATTTTACCCGGAGTTTTAGTTGGGTTCGTAATTTTACCCGGACTTTTTAGTTGGGTTCGTAATTTTACCCGGACTTTTTAGTTGGGTGCCGTATTTTTTACCCGGAGTTTTAGTTGGGTTCGTAATTTTACCCGGAGTTTTAGTTGGGTTCGGAATTTTACCCGGACTTTTTAGTTGTGTTGGTAATTTTACCCGGACTTTTTAGTTGGGTTCGTATTTTTTACCCGGACTTTTAGTTGGGTTCGTAATTTTACCCGGAGTTTTAGTTGGGTTCGTAATTTTACCCGGAGTTTTAGTTGAGTTCGTAATTTTACCCGGAGTTTTACTTGGGTTCGTAATTTTACCCGGAGTTTTACTTGGGTTCGTAATTTTACCCGGAGTTTTACTTGGGTTCGTAATTTTACCCGGAGTTTTATTTGGGTTCGTAATTTTACCCGGAATTTTTAGTTGGGTTCGTATTTTTTACCCGGACTTTTAGTTGGGTTCGTAATTTTACCCGGAGTTTTAGTTGGGTTCGTAATTTTACCCGGAGTTTTAGTTGAGTTCGTAATTTTACCCGGAGTTTTAGTTGGGTTCGTAATTTTACCCGAACTTTTTAGTTGGGTTCGTAATTTTACCCGGACTTTTTAGTTGGGTTCGTATTTTTTACCCGGAGTTTTAGTTGGGTTCGTAATTTTACCCGGAGTTTTAGTTGGGTTCGTAATTTTACCCGGACTTTTTAGTTGGGTTCGGATTTTTTACCCGGACTTTTACTTGGGTTCGTAATTTTACCCGGAGTTTTAGTTGGGTTTGTATTTTTTACCCGGAGTTTTAGTTGGGTTCGTATTTTTTACCCGGAGTTTTAGTTGGGTTCGTATTTTTACCCGGAGTTTTAGTTGTGTTGGTAATTTTACCCGGAGTTTTAGTTGGGTTCCTATTTTTTACCGGACTTTTTAGTTGGGTTCGTATTTTTTACCCGGAGTTTTAGTTGGCTTCGTATTTTTTACCCGGAGTTTTAGTTGGGTTCGTATTTTTACCCGGAGTTTTAGTTGGGTTCGTATTTTTACTCGGAGTTTTAGTTGGGTTCGTATTTTTTACCCGGACTTTTTAGTTGGGTTAGTATTTTTGCCCGGAGTTTTAGTTGGGTTCGTATTTTTTAGCCGGAGTTTTAGTTGGGTTCGTATTTTTTACCCGGAGTTTTAGTTGGGTTCGTATTTTTACCCGGAGTTTTAGTTGGGTTCGTATTTTTACCCGGAGTTTTAGTTGGGTTCGTATTTTTTACCCGGAATTTTAGTTGGGTTCGTATTTTTACCCGGAGTTTTAGTTGTGTTCGTATTTTTACCCGGAGTTTTAGTTGGGTTCGTATTTTTTTACCCGGAGTTTTAGTTGGGTTCTAGATGTTACCCGGACTTTTTTGTTTGGTTCGTATTTTTTACACGGAGTTTTAGTTGGGTTCGTAATTTTACCCGGAGTTTTAGTTGAGTTCGTAATTTTACCCGGAGTTTTAGTTGGGTTAGTAATTTTACCCGGACTTTTTATTTGGGTTCGTAATTTTACCCGGACTTTTTAGTTGGGTTCGTAATTTTACCCGGAGTTTTAGTTGGGTTCGTAATTTTACCCGGAGTTTTACTTGGGTTCGTAATTTTACCCGGAATTTTTAGTTGGGTTCGTATTTTTTACCCGGACTTTTAGTTGGGTTCGTAATTTTACCCGGAGTTTTAGTTGGGTTCGTAATTTTACCCGGAGTTTTAGTTGGGTTCGTAATTTTACCCGGAGTTTTACTTGGGTTTGTAATTTTACCCGGAGTTTTACTTGGGTTCGTAATTTTACCCGGAGTTTTAGTTGGGTTCGTAATTTTACCCGGAGTTTTAGTTGGGTTCGTAATTTTACCCGGACTTTTTAGTTGGGTTCGTATTTTTTACCCGGACTTTTAGTTGGGTTCGTAATTTTACCCGGAGTTTTAGTTGGGTTCGTAATTTTACCCGGAGTTTTAGTTGAGTTCGTAATTTTACCCGGAGTTTTAGTTGGGTTCGTAATTTTACCCGGACTTTTTAGTTGGGTTCGTAATTTTACCCGGACTTTTTAGTTGGGTTCGTAATTTTACCCGGACTTTTTAGTTGGGTTCGTAATTTTACCCGGAGTTTCAGTTGGGTTCGTAATTTTACCCGGACTTTTTAGTTGGGTTCGAATTTTTTACCCGGACTTTTAGTTGGGTTCATAATTTTACCCGGAGTTTTAGTTGGGTTCGTAATTTTACCCGGACCTTTTAGTTGGGTTCGTATTTTGTACCCGGACTTTTAGTTGGGTTCGTAATTTTACCCGGCGTTTTAGTTGGGTTCGTAATTTTACCCGGAGTTTTAGTTGGGTTCGTAATTTTACCCGGAGTCTTGAGTTACCCGGACTTTTTAGTTGGGCTCGTATTTTTACCCGGACTTTTAGTTGGGTTCGTAATTTTACCCGGAGTTTTAGTTGGGTTCGTAATTTTACCCGGAGTTTTAGTTGGGTTCGTAATTTTACCCGGAGTTTTACTTGGGTTCGTAATTTTACCCGGAGTTTTACTTGGGTTCGTAATTTTACCCGGAGTTTTAGTTGGGTTCGTAATTTTACCCGGAGTTTTAGTTGGGTTCGTAGTTTTACCCGGACTTTTTAGTTGGGTTCTCATTTTTTACCCGGACTTTTAGTTGGGTTCGTAATTTTACCCGGAGTTTTAGTGGGTTCGTAATTTTACCCGGAGTTTTAGTTGAGTTCGTAATTTTACCCGGAGTTTTAGTTGGGTTCGTAATTTTACCCCCTACTTTTTAGTTGGGTTCGTAATTTTACCCGGACTTTTTAGTTGGGTTCGTATTTTTTACCCGGAGTTTTAGTTGGGTTCGTAATTTTACCCGGAGTTTTAGTTGGGTTCGTAATTTTACCCGGACTTTTTAGTTGTGTTGGTAATTTTACCCGGAGTTTTAGTTGGGTTCATATTTTTTACCGGACTTTTTAGTTGGGTTCGTATTTTTTACCCGGAGTTTTAGTTGGGTTCGTATTTTTTACCCGGAGCTTTAGTTGGGTTCGTATTTTTACCCGGAGTTTTAGTTGGGTTCGTATTTTTACCCGGAGTTTTAGTTGGGTTCGTATTTTTTACCCGAACTTTTTAGTTGGGTTAGTATTTTTGCCCGGAGTTTTAGTTGGGTTCGTATTTTTTACCCGGAGTTTTAGTTGGGTTCGTATTTTTTACCCGGAGTTTTAGTTGGGTTCGTATTTTTACCCGGAGTTTTAGTTGGGTTCGTATTTTTACCCGGGGTTTTAGTTGGGTTCGTATTTTTTACCCGCAGTTTTAGTTGGGTTCGTATTTTTACCCGGAGCTTTAGTTGGGTTCGTATTTTTACCCGGACTTTTTAGTTGGGTTAGTATTTTTGCCCGGAGTTTTAGTTGGGTTCGTATTTTTTTACCCGGAGTTTTAGTTGGGTTCTAAATGTTACCCGGACTTTTTTGTTTGGTTCGTATTTTTTACCCGGAGTTTTAGTTGGGTTCGTAATTTTACCCGCACTTTTTAGTTGGGTTCGTAATTTTACCCGGAGTTTTAGTTGGGCTCGTAATTTTACCCGGAGTTTTAGTTGGGTTCGTAATTTTACCCGGAGATTTAGTTGGGTTCGTAATTTTACCCGTAGTTTTAGTTGAGTTCGTAATTTTACCCGGAGTTTTAGTTGGGTTAGTAATTTTACCCGGACTTTTTATTTGGGTTCGTAATTTTACCCGGACTTTTCAGTTGGGTTCGTAATTTTACCCGGAGTTTTAGTTGGGTTCGTAATTTTACCCGGAGTTTTACTTGGGTTCGTAATTTTACCCGGACTTTTTAGTTGGGTTCGTATTTTTTACCCGGAGTTTTAGTTGGGTTCGTAATTTTACCCGGAGTTTTAGTTGGGTTCGTAATTTTACCCGGACTTTTTAGTTGGGTTCGGATTTTTTACCCGGACTTTTACTTGGGTTCGTAATTTTACCCGGAGTTTTAGTTGGGTTTGTATTTTTTACCCGGAGTTTTAGTTGGGTTCGTATTTTTTACCCGGAGTTTTAGTTGGGTTCGTATTTTTACCCGGAGTTTTAGTTGTGTTGGTAATTTTACCCGGAGTTTTAGTTGGGTTCCTATTTTTTACCGGACTTTTTAGTTGGGTTCGTATTTTTTACCCGGAGTTTTAGTTGGCTTCGTATTTTTTACCCGGAGTTTTAGTTGGGTTCGTATTTTTACCCGGAGTTTTAGTTGGGTTCGTATTTTTACCCGGAGTTTTAGTTGGGTTCGTATTTTTTACCCGGACTTTTTAGTTGGGTTAGTATTTTTGCCCGGAGTTTTAGTTGGGTTCGTATTTTTTAGCCGGAGTTTTAGTTGGGTTCGTATTTTTTACCCGGAGTTTTAGTTGGGTTCGTATTTTTACCCGGAGTTTTAGTTGGGTTCGTATTTTTACCCGGAGTTTTAGTTGGGTTCGTATTTTTTACCCGGAGTTTTAGTTGGGTTCGTATTTTTACCCGGAGTTTTAGTTGTGTTCGTATTTTTACCCGGAGTTTTAGTTGGGTTCGTATTTTTTTACCCGGAGTTTTAGTTGGGTTCTAAATGTTACCCGGACTTTTTTGTTTGGTTCGTATTTTTTACACGGAGTTTTAGTTGGGTTCGTAATTTTACCCGGAGTTTTAGTTGAGTTCGTAATTTTACCCGGAGTTTTAGTTGGGTTAGTAATTTTACCCGGACTTTTTATTTGGGTTCGTAATTTTACCCGGACTTTTTAGTTGGGTTCGTAATTTTACCCGGAGTTTTAGTTGGGTTCGTAATTTTACCCGGAGTTTTACTTGGGTTCGTAATTTTACCCGGAATTTTTAGTTGGGTTCGTATTTTTTACCCGGACTTTTAGTTGGGTTCGTAATTTTACCCGGAGTTTTAGTTGGGTTCGTAATTTTACCCGGAGTTTTAGTTGGGTTCGTAATTTTACCCGGAGTTTTACTTGGGTTTGTAATTTTACCCGGAGTTTTACTTGGGTTCGTAATTTTACCCGGAGTTTTAGTTGGGTTCGTAATTTTACCCGGAGTTTTAGTTGGGTTCGTAATTTTACCCGGACTTTTTAGTTGGGTTCGTATTTTTTACCCGGACTTTTAGTTGGGTTCGTAATTTTACCCGGAGTTTTAGTTGGGTTCGTAATTTTACCCGGAGTTTTAGTTGAGTTCGTAATTTTACCCGGAGTTTTAGTTGGGTTCGTAATTTTACCCGGACTTTTTAGTTGGGTTCGTAATTTTACCCGGACTTTTTAGTTGGGTTCGTAATTTTACCCGGACTTTTTAGTTGGGTTCGTAATTTTACCCGGAGTTTCAGTTGGGTTCGTAATTTTACCCGGACTTTTTAGTTGGGTTCGAATTTTTTACCCGGACTTTTAGTTGGGTTCATTATTTTACCCGGAGTTTTAGTTGGGTTCGTAATTTTACCCGGACCTTTTAGTTGGGTTCGTATTTTGTACCCGGACTTTTAGTTGGGTTCGTAATTTTACCCGGCGTTTTAGTTGGGTTCGTAATTTTACCCGGAGTTTTAGTTGGGTTCGTAATTTTACCCGGAGTCTTGAGTTACCCGGACTTTTTAGTTGGGTTCGTATTTTTACCCGGACTTTTAGTTGGGTTCGTAATTTTACCCGGAGTTTTAGTTGGGTTCGTAATTTTACCCGGAGTTTTAGTTGGGTTCGTAATTTTACCCGGAGTTTTACTTGGGTTCGTAATTTTACCCGGAGTTTTACTTGGGTTCGTAATTTTACCCGGAGTTTTAGTTGGGTTCGTAATTTTACCCGGAGTTTTAGTTGGGTTCGTAGTTTTACCCGGACTTTTTAGTTGGGTTCTCATTTTTTACCCGGACTTTTAGTTGGGTTCGTAATTTTACCCGGAGTTTTAGTTGGGTTCGTAATTTTACCCGGAGTTTTAGTTGAGTTCGTAATTTTACCCGGAGTTTTAGTTGGGTTCGTAATTTTACCCCCTACTTTTTAGTTGGGTTCGTAATTTTACCCGGACTTTTTAGTTGGGTTCGTATTTTTTACCCGGAGTTTTAGTTGGGTTCGTAATTTTACCCGGAGTTTTAGTTGGGTTCGTAATTTTACCCGGACTTTTTAGTTGTGTTGGTAATTTTACCCGGAGTTTTAGTTGGGTTCATATTTTTTACCGGACTTTTTAGTTGGGTTCGTATTTTTTACCCGGAGTTTTAGTTGGGTTCGTATTTTTTACCCGGAGCTTTAGTTGGGTTCGTATTTTTTACCCGGACTTTTTAGTTGGGTTAGTATTTTTGCCCGGAGTTTTAGTTGGGTTCGTATTTTTTACCCGGAGTTTTAGTTGGGTTCGTATTTTTTACCCGGAGTTTTAGTTGGGTTCGTATTTTTACCCGGAGTTTTAGTTGGGTTCGTATTTTTACCCGGGGTTTTAGTTGGGTTCGTATTTTTTACCCGCAGTTTTAGTTGGGTTCGTATTTTTACCCGGAGCTTTAGTTGGGTTCGCATTTTTACCCGGACTTTTTAGTTGGGTTAGTATTTTTGCCCGGAGTTTTAGTTGGGTTCGTATTTTTTTACCCGGAGTTTTAGTTGGGTTCGTAATTTTACCCGCACTTTTTAGTTGGGTTCGTAATTTTACCCGGAGTTTTAGTTGGGCTCGTAATTTTACCCGGAGTTTTAGTTGGGTTCGTAATTTTACCCGGAGATTTAGTTGGGTTCGTAATTTTACCCGGAGTTTTAGTTGGGTTCGTAATTTTACCCGGAGTTTTAGTTGAGTTCGTAATTTTACCCGGAGTTTTAGTTGGGTACGTAATTTTACCCGGACTTTTTAGTTGGGTTCGTAATTTTACCCGGACTTTTTAGTTGGGTTCGTAATTTTACCCGGACTTTTTAGTTGGGTTCGTAATTTTACCCGGAGTTTTAGTTGGGTTCGTAATTTTACCCGGACTTTTTAGTTGGGTTCGAATTTTTTACCCGGACTTTTAGTTGGGTTCATAATTTTACCCGGAGTTTTAGTTGGGTTCGTAATTTTACCCGGACCTTTTAGTTGGGTTCGTATTTTGTACCCGGACTTTTAGTTGGGTTCGAAATTTTACCCGGAGTTTTAGTTGGGTTCGTAATTTTACCCGGAGTTTTAGTTGGGTTCGTAATTTTACCCGGAGTCTTGAGTTACCCGGACTTTTTAGTTGGGTTCGTATTTTTACCCGGACTTTTAGTTGGGTTCGTAATTTTACCCGGAGTTTTAGTTGGGTTCGTAATTTTACCCGGAGTTTTAGTTGGGTTCGCAATTTTACCCGGAGTTTTACTTGGGTTCGTAATTTTACCCGGAGTTTTACTTGGGTTCGTAATTTTACCCGGAGTTTTAGTTGAGTTGGTAATTTTACCCGGAGTTTTAGTTGGGTTCATATTTTTTACCGGACTTTTTAGTTGGGTTCGTATTTTTTACCCGGAGTTTTAGTTGGGTTCGTATTTTTTACCCGGAGTTTTAGTTGGGTTCGTATTTTTACCCGGAGTTTTAGTTGGGTTCGTATTTTTACCCGGAGTTTTAGTTGGGTTCGTATTTTTTACCCGGACTTTTTAGTTGGGTTAGTATTTTTGCCCGGAGTTTTAGTTGGGTTCGTATTTTTTAGCCTGAGTTTTAGTTGGGTTCGTATTTTTTACCCGGAGTTTTAGTTGGGTTCGTAATTTTACCCGGACTTTTTAGTTGGGTTCGTAATTTTACCCGGACTTTTAGTTGGGTTCGTATTTTTTACCCGGAGTTTTAGTTGGGTTCGTAATTTTACCCGGAGTTTTAGTTGGGTTCGTAATTTTACCCGGACTTTTTAGTTGTATTGGTAATTTTACCCGGAGTTTCAGTTGGGTTCATATTTTTTACCGGACTTTTTAGTTGGGTTCGTATTTTTTACCCGGAGTTTTAGTTGGGTTCGTATTTTTTACCCGGAGCTTTAGTTGGGTTCGTATTTTTACCCGGAGTTTTAGTTGGGTTCGTATTTTTACCCGGAGTTTTAGTTGGGTTCGTATTTTTTACCCGGACTTTTTAGTTGGGTTAGTATTTTTGCCCGGAGTTTTAGTTGGGTTCGTATTTTTTACCCGGAGTTTTAGTTGGGTTCGTATTTTTTACCCGGAGTTTTAGTTGGGTTCGTATTTTTACCCGGAGTTTTAGTTGGGTTCGTATTTTTACCCGGAGTTTTAGTTGGGTTCGTATTTTTTACCCGCAGTTTTAGTTGGGTTCGTATTTTTACCCGGAGCTTTAGTTGGGTTCGTATTTTTACCCGGACTTTTTAGTTGGGTTAGTATTTTTGCCCGGAGTTTTAGTTGGGTTCGTATTTTTTTACCCGGAGTTTTAGTTGGGTTCTAAATGTTACCCGGACTTTTTTGTTTGGTTCGTATTTTTTACCCGGAGTTTTAGTTGGGTTCGTAATTTTACCCGCACTTTTTAGTTGGGTTCGTAATTTTACCCGGAGTTTTAGTTGGTTTCGTAATTTTACCCGGAGTTTTAGTTGGGTTCGTAATTTTACCCGGAGTTTTGGTTGGGTTCGTAATTTTACCCGTAGTTTTAGTTGAGTTCGTAATTTTACCCGGAGTTTTAGTTGGGTTAGTAATTTGACCCGGACTTTTTATTTGGGTTCGTAATTTTACCCGGACTTTTTAGTTGGGTTCGTAATTTTACCCGGAGTTTTAGTTGGGTTCGTAATTTTACCCGGAGTTTTACTTGGGTTCGTAATTTTACCCGGACTTTTTAGTTGGGTTCGTATTTTTTACCCGGACTTTTAGTTGGGTTCGTAATTTTACCCGGAGTTTTAGTTGGGTTCGTAATTTTACCCGGAGTTTTAGTTGGGTTCGTAATTTTACCCGGAGTTTTACTTGGGTTCGTAATTTTACCCGGAGTTTTACTTGGGTTCGTAATTTTACCCGGAGTTTTAGTTGGGTTCGTAATTTTACCCGGAGTTTTAGTTGGGTTCGTAATTTTACCCGGACTTGTTAGTTGGGTTCGTATTTTTTACCCGGACTTTTAGTTGGGTTCGTAATTTTACCCGGAGTTTTAGTTGGGTTCGTAATTTTACCCGGAGTTTTAGTTGAGTTCGTAATTTTACCCGGAGTTTTAGTTGGGTTCGTAATTTTACCCGGACTTTTTAGTTGGGTTCGTAATTTTACCCGGACTTTTTAGTTGGGTTCGTAATTTTCCCCGGACTTTTTAGTTGGGTTCGTAATTTTACCCGGAGTTTTAGTTGGGTTCGTAATTTTACCCGGACTTTTTAGTTGGGTTCGAATTTTTTACCCGGACTTTTAGTTGGGTTCATAATTTTACCCGGAGTTTTAGTTGGGTTCGTAATTTTACCCGGACCTTTTAGTTGGGTTCGTATTTTGTACCCGGACTTTTAGTTGGGTTCGAAATTTTACCCGGAGTTTTAGTTGGGTTCGTAATTTTACCCGTAGTTTTAGTTGAGTTCGTAATTTTACCCGGAGTTTTAGTTGGGTTAGTAATTTGACCCGGACTTTTTATTTGGGTTCGTAATTTTACCCGGACTTTTTAGTTGGGTTCGTAATTTTACCCGGAGTTTTAGTTGGGTTCGTAATTTTACCCGGAGTTTTACTTGGGTTAGTAATTTGACCCGGACTTTTTATTTGGGTTCGTAATTTTACCCGGACTTTTTAGTTGGGTTCGTAATTTTACCCGGAGTTTTAGTTGGGTTCGTAATTTTACCCGGAGTTTTACTTGGGTTCGTAATTTTACCCGGACTTTTTAGTTGGGTTCGTATTTTTTACCCGGACTTTTAGTTGGGTTCGTAATTTTACCCGGAGTTTTAGTTGGGTTCGTAATTTTACCCGGAGTTTTAGTTGGGTTCGTAATTTTACCCGGAGTTTTACTTGGGTTCGTAATTTTACCCGGAGTTTTACTTGGGTTCGTAATTTTACCCGGAGTTTTAGTTGGGTTCGTAATTTTACCCGGAGTTTTAGTTGGGTTCGTAATTTTACCCGGACTTGTTAGTTGGGTTCGTATTTTTTACCCGGACTTTTAGTTGGGTTCGTAATTTTACCCGGAGTTTTAGTTGGGTTCGTAATTTTACCCGGAGTTTTAGTTGAGTTCGTAATTTTACCCGGAGTTTTAGTTGGGTTCGTAATTTTACCCGGACTTTTTAGTTGGGTTCGTAATTTTACCCGGACTTTTTAGTTGGGTTCGTAATTTTCCCCGGACTTTTTAGTTGGGTTCGTAATTTTACCCGGAGTTTTAGTTGGGTTCGTAATTTTACCCGGACTTTTTAGTTGGGTTCGAATTTTTTACCCGGACTTTTAGTTGGGTTCATAATTTTACCCGGAGTTTTAGTTGGGTTCGTAATTTTACCCGGACCTTTTAGTTGGGTTCGTATTTTGTACCCGGACTTTTAGTTGGGTTCGAAATTTTACCCGGAGTTTTAGTTGGGTTCGTAATTTTACCCGTAGTTTTAGTTGAGTTCGTAATTTTACCCGGAGTTTTAGTTGGGTTAGTAATTTGACCCGGACTTTTTATTTGGGTTCGTAATTTTACCCGGACTTTTTAGTTGGGTTCGTAATTTTACCCGGAGTTTTAGTTGGGTTCGTAATTTTACCCGGAGTTTTACTTGGGTTCGTAATTTTACCCGGACTTTTTAGTTGGGTTCGTATTTTTTACCCGGACTTTTAGTTGGGTTCGTAATTTTACCCGGAGTTTTAGTTGGGTTCGTAATTTTACCCGGAGTTTTAGTTGGGTTCGTAATTTTACCCGGAGTTTTACTTGGGTTCGTAATTTTACCCGGAGTTTTACTTGGGTTCGTAATTTTACCCGGAGTTTTAGTTGGGTTCGTAATTTTACCCGGAGTTTTAGTTGGGTTCGTAATTTTACCCGGACTTGTTAGTTGGGTTCGTATTTTTTACCCGGACTTTTAGTTGGGTTCGTAATTTTACCCGGAGTTTTAGTTGGGTTCGTAATTTTACCCGGAGTTTTAGTTGAGTTCGTAATTTTACCCGGAGTTTTAGTTGGGTTCGTAATTTTACCCGGACTTTTTAGTTGGGTTCGTAATTTTACCCGGACTTTTTAGTTGGGTTCGCAATTTTACCCGGACTTTTTAGTTGGGTTCGTATTTTTTACCCGGACTTCTAGTTGGGTTCGTAATTTTACCCGGAGTTTTAGTTGGGTTCGTAATTTTACCCGGAGTTTTAGTTGAGTTCGTAATTTTACCCGGAGTTTTAGTTGGGTTCGTAATTTTACCCGGACTTTTTAGTTGGGTTCGTAATTTTACCCCGACTTTTTAGTTGGGTGCCGTATTTTTTACCCGGAGTTTTAGTTGGGTTCATAATTTTACCCGGAGTTTTAGTTGGGTTCGTAATTTTACCCGGACTTTTTAGTTGTGTTGGTAATTTTACCCGGAGTTTTAGTTGGGTTCATATTTTTTACCGGACTTTTTAGTTGGGTTCGTATTTTTTACCCGGAGTTTTAGTTGGGTTCGTATTTTTTACCCGGAGTTTTAGTTGGGTTCGTATTTTTACCCGGAGTTTTAGTTGGGTTCGTATTTTTACCCGGAGTTTTAGTTGGGTTCGTATTTTTTACCCGGACTTTTTAGTTGGGTTAGTATTTTTGCCCGGAGTTTTAGTTGGGTTCGTATTTTTTAGCCAGAGTTTTAGTTGGGTTCGTATTTTTTACCCGGAGTTTTAGTTTGGTTCGTATTTTTACCCGGAGTTTTAGTTGGGTTCGTATTTTTACCCGGAGTTTTAGTTGGGTTCGTATTTTTTACCCGGAGTTTTAGTTGGGTTCGTATTTTTACCCCGAGTTTTAGTTGGGTTCGTAATTTTACCCGGACTTTTTAGTTGGGTTCGAATTTTTTACCCGGACTTTTAGTTGGGTTCGTAATTTTACCCGGACTTTTTAGTTGGGTTCGTGTTTTTTACCCGGACTTTTAGTTGGGTTCGTAATTTTACCCGGAGTTTTAGTTGGGTTCGTAATTTTACCCGGAGTTTTAGTTGGGTTCGTAATTTTACCCGGAGTCTTGAGTTAATAGTTGGGTTCGTATTTTTACCCGGACTTTTAGTTGGATTCGTAATTTTACCCGGAGTTTTAGTTGGGTTCGTAATTTTACCCGGAGATTTAGTTGGGTTCGTAATTTTACCCGGAGTTTTAGTTGGGTTCGTAATTTTACCCGGAGTCTTGAGTTAATAGTTGGGTTCGTATTTTTTACCCGGAGTTTTAGTTGGGTTCGTAATTTTACCCGCACTTTTTAGTTGGGTTCGTAATTTTACCCGGAGTTTTAGTTGGGCTCGTAATTTTACCCGGAGTTTTAGTTGGGTTCGTAATTTTACCCGGAGATTTAGTTGGGTTCGTAATTTTACCCGTAGTTTTAGTTGAGTTCGTAATTTTACCCGGAGTTTTAGTTGGGTTAGTAATTTTACCCGGACTTTTTATTTGGGTTCGTAATTTTACCCGGACTTTTTAGTTGGGTTCGTAATTTTACCCGGAGTTTTAGTTGGGTTCGTAATTTTACCCGGAGTTTTACTTGGGTTCGTAATTTTACCCGGACTTTTTAGTTGGGTTCGTATTTTTTACCCGGACTTTTAGCTGGGTTCGTAATTTTACCCGGAGTTTTAGTTGGGTTCGTAATTTTACCCGGAATTTTAGTTGGGTTCGTAATTTTACCCGGAGTTTTACTTGGGTTCGTAATTTTACCCGGAGGTTTACTTGGGTTCGTAATTTTACCCGGAGTTTTAGTTGGGTTCGTAATTTTACCCGGAGTTTTAGTTGGGTTCGTAATTTTACCCGGACTTGTTAGTTGGGTTCGTATTTTTTACCCGGAGTTTTAGTTGGGTTCGTAATTTTACCCGGAGTTTTAGTTGGGTTCGTAATTTTACCCGGAGTTTTAGTTGAGTTCGTAATTTTACCCGGAGTTTTAGTTGGGTACGTAATTTTACCCGGACTTTTTAGTTGGGTTCGTAATTTTACCCGGACTTTTTAGTTGGGTTCGTAATTTTACCCGGACTTTTTAGTTGGGTTCGTAATTTTACCCGGAGTTTTAGTTGGGTTCGTAATTTTACCCGGACTTTTTAGTTGGGTTCGAATTTTTTACCCGGACTTTTAGTTGGGTTCATAATTTTACCCGGAGTTTTAGTTGGGTTCGTAATTTTACCCGGACCTTTTAGTTGGGTTCGTATTTTGTACCTGGACTTTTAGTTGGGTTCGAAATTTTACCCGGAGTTTTAGTTGGGTTCGTAATTTTACCCGGAGTTTTAGTTGGGTTCGTAATTTTACCCGGAGTCTTGAGTTACCCGGACTTTTTAGTTGGGTTCGTATTTTTACCCGGACTTTTAGTTGGGTTCGTATTTTACCCGGAGTTTTAGTTGGGTTCGTAATTTTACCCGGAGTTTTAGTTGGGTTCGCAATTTTACCCGGAGTTTTACTTGGGTTCGTAATTTTACCCGGAGTTTTACTTGGGTCGTAATTTTACCCGGAGTTTTAGTTGTGTTGGTAATTTTACCCGGAGTTTTAGTTGGGTTCATATTTTTTACCGGACTTTTTAGTTGGGTTCGTATTTTTTACCCGGAGTTTTAGTTGGGTTCGTATTTTTTACCCGGAGTTTTAGTTGGGTTCGTATTTTTACCCGGAGTTTTAGTTGGGTTCGTATTTTTACCCGGAGTTTTAGTTGGGTTCGTATTTTTTACCGGACTTTTTAGTTGGGTTAGTATTTTTGCCCGGAGTTTTAGTTGGGTTCGTATTTTTTAGCCTGAGTTTTAGTTGGGTTCGTATTTTTTACCCGGAGTTTTAGTTGGGTTCGTAATTTTACCCGGACTTTTTAGTTGGGTTCGTAATTTTACCGGACTTTTAGTTGGGTTCGTATTTTTTACCCGGAGTTTTAGTTGGGTTCGTAATTTTACCCGGAGTTTTAGTTGGGTTCGTAATTTTACCCGGACTTTTTAGTTGTGTTGGTAATTTTACGCGGAGTTTTAGTTGGGTTCATATTTTTTACCGGACTTTTTAGTTGGGTTCGTATTTTTTACCCGGAGTTTTAGTTGGGTTCGTATTTTTTACCCGGAGCTTTAGTTGGGTTCGTATTTTTACCCGGAGTTTTAGTTGGGTTCGTATTTTTACCCGGAGTTTTAGTTGGGTTCGTATTTTTTACCCGGACTTTTTAGTTGGGTTAGTATTTTTGCCCGGAGTTTTAGTTGGGTTCGTATTTTTTTACCCGGAGTTTTAGTTGGGTTCGTATTTTTTACCCGGAGTTTAGTTGGGTTCGTATTTTACCCGGAGTTTAGTTGGGTTCGTATTTTACCCGGAGTTTTAGTTGGGTTCGTATTTTTTACCCGCAGTTTTAGTTGGGTTCGTATTTTTACCCGGAGCTTTAGTTGGGTTCGTATTTTTACCCGGACTTTTTAGTTGGTTAGTATTTTTGCCCGGAGTTTTAGTTGGGTTCGTATTTTTTTACCCGGAGTTTTAGTTGGGTTCTAAATGTTACCCGGACTTTTTTGTTTGGTTCGTATTTTTTACCCGGAGTTTTAGTTGGGTTCGTAATTTTACCCGCACTTTTTAGTTGGGTTCGTAATTTTACCCGGAGTTTTAGTTGGTTTCGTAATTTTACCCGGAGTTTTAGTTGGGTTCGTAATTTTACCCGGAGTTTTGGTTGGGTTCGTAATTTTACCCGTAGTTTTAGTTGAGTTCGTAATTTTACCCGGAGTTTTAGTTGGGTTAGTAATTTGACCCGGACTTTTTATTTGGGTTCGTAATTTTACCCGGACTTTTTAGTTGGGTTCGTAATTTTACCCGGAGTTTTAGTTGGGTTCGTAATTTTACCCGGAGTTTTACTTGGTTCGTAATTTTACCCGGACTTTTTAGTTGGGTTCGTATTTTTTACCCGGACTTTTAGTTGGGTTCGTAATTTTACCCGGAGTTTTAGTTGGGTTCGTAATTTTACCCGGAGTTTTAGTTGGGTTCGTAATTTTACCCGGAGTTTTACTTGGGTTCGTAATTTTACCCGGAGTTTTACTTGGGTTCGTAATTTTACCCGGAGTTTTAGTTGGGTTCGTAATTTTACCCGGAGTTTTAGTTGGGTTCGTAATTTTACCCGGACTTGTTAGTTGGGTTCGTAATTTTACCCGGAGTCTTGAGTTAATAGTTGGGTTCGTATTTTTTACCCGGAGTTTTAGTTGGGTTCGTAATTTTACCCGCACTTTTTAGTTGGGTTCGTAATTTTACCCGGAGTTTTAGTTGGGCTCGTAATTTTACCCGGAGTTTTAGTTGGGTTCGTAATTTTACCCGGAGATTTAGTTGGGTTCGTAATTTTACCCGTAGTTTTAGTTGAGTTCGTAATTTTACCCGGAGTTTTAGTTGGGTTAGTAATTTTACCCGGACTTTTTATTTGGGTTCGTAATTTTACCCGGACTTTTTAGTTGGGTTCGTAATTTTACCCGGAGTTTTAGTTGGGTTCGTAATTTTACCCGGAGTTTTACTTGGGTTCGTAATTTTACCCGGACTTTTTAGTTGGGTTCGTATTTTTTACCCGGACTTTTAGCTGGGTTCGTAATTTTACCCGGAGTTTTAGTTGGGTTCGTAATTTTACCCGGAATTTTAGTTGGGTTCGTAATTTTACCCGGAGTTTTACTTGGGTTCGTAATTTTACCCGGAGTTTTACTTGGGTTCGTAATTTTACCCGGAGTTTTAGTTGGGTTCGTAATTTTACCCGGAGTTTTAGTTGGGTTCGTAATTTTACCCGGACTTGTTAGTTGGGTTCGTATTTTTTACCCGGAGTTTTAGTTGGGTTCGTAATTTTACCCGGAGTTTTAGTTGGGTTCGTAATTTTACCCGGAGTTTTAGTTGAGTTCGTAATTTTACCCGGAGTTTTAGTTGGGTACGTAATTTTACCCGGACTTTTTAGTTGGGTTCGTAATTTTACCCGGACTTTTTAGTTGGGTTCGTAATTTTACCCGGACTTTTTAGTTGGGTTCGTAATTTTACCCGGAGTTTTAGTTGGGTTCGTAATTTTACCCGGACTTTTTAGTTGGGTTCGAATTTTTTACCCGGACTTTTAGTTGGGTTCATAATTTTACCCGGAGTTTTAGTTGGGTTCGTAATTTTACCCGGACCTTTTAGTTGGGTTCGTATTTTGTACCCGGACTTTTAGTTGGGTTCGAAATTTTACCCGGAGTTTTAGTTGGGTTCGTAATTTTACCCGGAGTTTTAGTTGGGTTCGTAATTTTACCCGGAGTCTTGAGTTACCCGGACTTTTTAGTTGGGTTCGTATTTTTACCCGGACTTTTAGTTGGGTTCGTAATTTTACCCGGAGTTTTAGTTGGGTTCGTAATTTTACCCGGAGTTTTAGTTGGGTTCGCAATTTTACCCGGAGTTTTACTTGGGTTCGTAATTTTACCCGGAGTTTTACTTGGGTTCGTAATTTTACCCGGAGTTTTAGTTGTGTTGGTAATTTTACCCGGAGTTTTAGTTGGGTTCATATTTTTTACCGGACTTTTTAGTTGGGTTCGTATTTTTTACCCGGAGTTTTAGTTGGGTTCGTATTTTTTACCCGGAGTTTTAGTTGGGTTCGTATTTTTACCCGGAGTTTTAGTTGGGTTCGTATTTTTACCCGGAGTTTTAGTTGGGTTCGTATTTTTTACCCGGACTTTTTAGTTGGGTTAGTATTTTTGCCCGGAGTTTTAGTTGGGTTCGTATTTTTTAGCCTGAGTTTTAGTTGGGTTCGTATTTTTTACCCGGAGTTTTAGTTGGGTTCGTAATTTTACCCGGACTTTTTAGTTGGGTTCGTAATTTTACCCGGACTTTTAGTTGGGTTCGTATTTTTTACCCGGAGTTTTAGTTGGGTTCGTAATTTTACCCGGAGTTTTAGTTGGGTTCGTAATTTTACCCGGACTTTTTAGTTGTGTTGGTAATTTTACCCGGAGTTTTAGTTGGGTTCATATTTTTTACCGGACTTTTTAGTTGGGTTCGTATTTTTTACCCGGAGTTTTAGTTGGGTTCGTATTTTTTACCCGGAGCTTTAGTTGGGTTCGTATTTTTACCCGGAGTTTTAGTTGGGTTCGTATTTTTACCCGGAGTTTTAGTTGGGTTCGTATTTTTTACCCGGACTTTTTAGTTGGGTTAGTATTTTTGCCCGGAGTTTTAGTTGGGTTCGTATTTTTTACCCGGAGTTTTAGTTGGGTTCGTATTTTTTACCCGGAGTTTTAGTTGGGTTCGTATTTTTACCCGGAGTTTTAGTTGGGTTCGTATTTTTACCCGGAGTTTTAGTTGGGTTCGTATTTTTTACCCGCAGTTTTAGTTGGGTTCGTATTTTTACCCGGAGCTTTAGTTGGGTTCGTATTTTTACCCGGACTTTTTAGTTGGGTTAGTATTTTTGCCCGGAGTTTTAGTTGGGTTCGTATTTTTTTACCCGGAGTTTTAGTTGGGTTCTAAATGTTACCCGGACTTTTTTGTTTGGTTCGTAATTTTACCCGGAGTTTTAGTTGGTTTCGTAATTTTACCCGGAGTTTTAGTTGGGTTCGTAATTTTACCCGGAGTTTTGGTTGGGTTCGTAATTTTACCCGTAGTTTTAGTTGAGTTCGTAATTTTACCCGGAGTTTTAGTTGGGTTAGTAATTTGACCCGGACTTTTTATTTGGGTTCGTAATTTTACCCGGACTTTTTAGTTGGGTTCGTAATTTTACCCGGAGTTTTAGTTGGGTTCGTAATTTTACCCGGAGTTTTACTTGGGTTCGTAATTTTACCCGGACTTTTTAGTTGGATTCGTATTTTTTACCCGGACTTTTAGTTGGGTTCGTAATTTTACCCGGAGTTTTAGTTGGGTTCGTAATTTTACCCGGAGTTTTAGTTGGGTTCGTAATTTTACCCGGAGTTTTACTTGGGTTCGTAATTTTACCCGGAGTTTTACTTGGGTTCGTAATTTTACCCGGAGTTTTAGTTGGGTTCGTAATTTTACCCGGAGTTTTAGTTGGGTTCGTAATTTTACCCGGACTTGTTAGTTGGGTTCGTATTTTTTACCCGGACTTTTAGTTGGGTTCGTAATTTTACCCGGAGTTTTAGTTGGGTTCGTAATTTTACCCGGAGTTTTAGTTGAGTTCGTAATTTTACCCGGAGTTTTAGTTGGGTTCGTAATTTTACCCGGACTTTTTAGTTGGGTTCGTAATTTTACCCGGACTTTTTAGTTGGGTTCGTAATTTTCCCCGGACTTTTTAGTTGGGTTCGTAATTTTACCCGGAGTTTTAGTTGGGTTCGTAATTTTACCCGGACTTTTTAGTTGGGTTCGAATTTTTTACCCGGACTTTTAGTTGGGTTGATAATTTTACCCGGAGTTTTAGTTGGGTTCGTAATTTTACCCGGACCTTTTAGTTGGGTTCGTATTTTGTACCCGGACTTTCAGTTGGGTTCGAAATTTTACCCGGAGTTTTAGTTGGGTTCGTAATTTTACCCGTAGTTTTAGTTGAGTTCGTAATTTTACCCGGAGTTTTAGTTGGGTTAGTAATTTGACCCGGACTTTTTATTTGGGTTCGTAATTTTACCCGGACTTTTTAGTTGGGTTCGTAATTTTACCCGGAGTTTTAGTTGGGTTCGTAATTTTACCCGGAGTTTTACTTGGGTTCGTAATTTTACCCGGACTTTTTAGTTGGGTTCGTATTTTTTACCCGGACTTTTAGTTGGGTTCGTAATTTTACCCGGAGTTTTAGTTGGGTTCGTAATTTTACCCGGAGTTTTAGTTGGGTTCGTAATTTTACCCGGAGTTTTACTTGGGTTCGTAATTTTACCCGGAGTTTTACTTGGGTTCGTAATTTTACCCGGAGTTTTAGTTGGGTTCGTAATTTTACCCGGAGTTTTAGTTGGGTTCGTAATTTTACCCGGACTTGTTAGTTGGGTTCGTATTTTTTACCCGGACTTTTAGTTGGGTTCGTAATTTTACCCGGAGTTTTAGTTGGGTTCGTAATTTTACCCGGAGTTTTAGTTGAGTTCGTAATTTTACCCGGAGTTTTAGTTGGGTTCGTAATTTTACCCGGACTTTTTAGTTGGGTTCGTAATTTTACCCGGACTTTCTAGTTGGGTTCGCAATTTTACCCGGACTTTTTAGTTGGGTTCGTAATTTTACCCGGAGTTTTAGTTGGGTTCGTAATTTTACCCGGACTTTTTAGTTGGGTTCGAATTTTTTACCCGGACTTTTAGTTGGGTTCATAATTTTACCCGGAGTTTTAGTTGGGTTCGTAATTTTACCCGGACCTTTTAGTTGGGTTCGTATTTTGTACCCGGACTTTTAGTTGGGTTCGAAATTTTACCCGGAGTTTTAGTTGGGTTCGTAATTTTACCCGGAGTTTTAGTTGGGTTCGTAATTTTACCCGGAGTCTTGAGTTACCCGGACTTTTTAGTTGGGTTCGTATTTTTACCCGGACTTTTAGTTGGGTTCGTAATTTTACCTGGAGTTTTAGTTGGGTTCGTAATTTTACCCGGAGTTTTAGTTGGGTTCGCAATTTTACCCGGAGTTTTACTTGGGTTCGTAATTTTACCCGGAGTTTTACTTGGGTTCGTAATTTTACCCGGAGTTTTAGTTGGGTTCGTAATTTTACCCGGAGTTTTAGTTGGGTTCGTAATTTTACCCGGACATTTTAGTTGGGTTCGTATTTTTTACCCGGACTTCTATTTGGGTTCGTAATTTTACCCGGAGTTTTAGTTGGGTTCGTAATTTTACCCGGAGTTTTAGTTGAGTTCGTAATTTTACCCGGAGTTTTAGTTGGGTTCGTAATTTTACCCGGACTTTTTAGTTGGGTTCGTAATTTTACCCCGACTTTTTAGTTGGGTGCCGTATTTTTTACCCGGAGTTTTAGTTGGGTTCATAATTTTACCCGGAGTTTTAGTTGGGTTCGTAATTTTACCCGGACTTTTTAGTTGTGTTGGTAATTTTACCCGGAGTTTTAGTTGGGTTCATATTTTTTACCGGACTTTTTAGTTGGGTTCGTATTTTTTACAAGGAGTTTTAGTTGGGTTCGTATTTTTTACCCGGAGTTTTAGTTGGGTTCGTATTTTTACCCGGAGTTTTAGTTGGGTTCGTATTTTTACCCGGAGTTTTAGTTGGGTTCGTATTTTTTACCCGGACTTTTTAGTTGGGTTAGTATTTTTGCCCGGAGTTTTAGTTGGGTTCGTATTTTTTAGCCTGAGTTTTAGTTGGGTTCGTATTTTTTACCCGGAGTTTTAGTTTGGTTCGTATTTTTACCCGGAGTTTTAGTTGGGTTCGTATTTTTACCCGGAGTTTTAGTTGGGTTCGTATTTTTTACCCGGAGTTTTAGTTGGGTTCGTATTTTTACCCGGAGTTTTAGTTGGGTTCGTAATTTTACCCGGACTTTTTAGTTGGGTTCGAATTTTTTACCCGGACTTTTAGTTGGGTTCGTAATTTTACCCGGACTTTTTAGTTGGGTTCGTATTTTTTACCCGGACTTTTAGTTGGGTTCGTAATTTTACCCGGAGTTTTAGTTGGGTTCGTAATTTTACCCGGAGTTTTAGTTGGGTTCGTAATTTTACCCGGAGTCTTGAGTTAATAGTTGGGTTCGTATTTTTACCCGGACTTTTAGTTGGATTCGTAATTTTACCCGGAGTTTTAGTTGGGTTCGTAATTTTACCCGGAGATTTAGTTGGGTTCGTAATTTTACCCGGAGTTTTACTTGGGTTCGTAATTTTACCCGGAGTTTTACTTGGGTTCGTAATTTTACCCGGAGTTTTAGTTGGGTTCGTATTTTTTACCCGGACTTTTTAGTTGGGTTAGTATTTTTGCCCGGAGTTTTAGTTGGGTTCGTATTTTTTAGCCTGAGTTTTAGTTGGATTCGTATTTTTTACCCGGAGTTTTAGTTGAGTTCGTAATTTTACCCGGAGTTTTAGTTGGGTTCGTAATTTTACCCGGACTTTTTAGTTGGGTTCGTAATTTTACCCGGACTTTTTAGTTGGGTTCGTATTTTTTACCCGGAGTTTTAGTTGGGTTCGTAATTTTACCCGGAGTTTTAGTTGGGTTCGTAATTTTACCCGGACTTTTTAGTTGTGTTGGTAATTTTACCCGGAGTTTTAGTTGGGTTCATATTTTTTACCGGACTTTTTAGTTGGGTTCGTATTTTTTACCCGGAGTTTTAGTTGGGATCGTATTTTTTACCCGGAGCTTTAGTTGGGTTCGTATTTTTACCCGGAGTTTTAGTTGGGTTCGTATTTTTACCCGGAGTTTTAGTTGGGTTCGTATTTTTTACCCGGACTTTTTAGTTGGGTTAGTATTTTTGCCCGGAGTTTTAGTTGGGTTCGTATTTTTTACCCGGAGTTTTAGTTGGGTTCGTATTTTTTACCCGGAGTTTTAGTTGGGTTCGTATTTTTACCCGGAGTTTTAGTTGGGTTCGTATTTTTACCCGGAGTTTTAGTTGGGTTCGTATTATTTACCCGCAGTTTTAGTTGGGTTCGTATTTTTACCCGGAGCTTTAGTTGGGTTCGTATTTTTACCCGGACTTTTTAGTTGGGTTAGTATTTTTGCCCGGAGTTTTAGTTGGGTTCGTATTTTTTTACCCGGAGTTTTAGTTGGGTTCTAAATATTACCCGGACTTTTTTGTTTGGTTCGTATTTTTTACCCGGAGTTTTAGTTGGGTTTGTAATTTTACCCGCACTTTTTAGTTGGGTTCGTAATTTTACCCGGAGTTTTAGTTGGTTTCCTAATTTTACCCGGAGTTTTAGTTGGGTTCGTAATTTTACCCGGAGTTTTGGTTGGGTTCGTAATTTTACCCGTAGTTTTAGTTGAGTTCGTAATTTTACCCGGAGTTTTAGTTGGGTTAGTAATTTGACCCGGACTTTTTATTTGGGTTCGTAATTTTACCCGACTTTTTAGTTGGGTTCGTAATTTTACCCGGAGTTTTAGTTGGGTTCGTAATTTTACCCGGAGTTTTACTTGGTTCGTAATTTTACCCGGACTTTTTAGTTGGGTTCGTATTTTTTACCCGGACTTTTAGTTGGGTTCGTAATTTTACCCGGAGTTTTAGTTGGGTTCGTAATTTTACCCGGAGTTTTAGTTGGGTTCGTAATTTTACCCGGAGTTTTACTTGGGTTCGTAATTTTACCCGGAGGTTTACTTGGGTTTGTAATTTTACCCGGAGTTTTAGTTGGGTTCGTAATTTTACCCGGAGTTTTAGTTGGGTTCGTAATTTTACCCGGACTTGTTAGTTGGGTTCGTATTTTTTACCCGGACTTTTAGTTGGGTTCGTAATTTTACCCGGACTTTTTAGTTGTGTTGGTAATTTTACCCGGAGTTTTAATTGGGTTCATATTTTTTACCGGACTTTTTAGTTGGGTTCGTATTTTTTACCCGGAGTTTTAGTTGGGTTCGTATTTTTTACCCGGAGTTTAGTTGGGTTCGTATTTTTACCCGGAGTTTTAGTTGGGTTCGTATTTTTACCCGGAGTTTTAGTTGGGTTCGTATTTTTTACCCGGACTTTTTAGTTGGGTTAGTATTTTTGCCCGGAGTTTTAGTTGGGTTCGTATTTTTTAGCCTGAGTTTTAGTTGGGTTCGTATTTTTTACCCGGAGTTTTAGTTTGGTTCGTATTTTACCCGGAGTTTTAGTTGGGTTCGTATTTTTACCCGGAGTTTTAGTTGGGTTCGTATTTTTTACCCGGAGTTTTAGTTGGGGTTCGTATTTTTACCCGGGAGTTTAGTTGGGTTCGTAATTTTACCCGACTTTTTAGTTGGGTTCGAATTTTTACCCGGACTTTTAGTTGGGTTCGTAATTTTACCCGGACTTTTTAGTTGGGTTCGTATTTTTTACCCGGACTTTTAGTTGGGTTCGTAATTTTACCCGGAGTTTTAGTTGGGTTCGTAATTTTACCCGGAGTTTTAGTTGGGTTCGTAATTTTACCCGGACTTTTTAGTTGGGTTCGTAATTTTACCCCGACTTTTTAGTTGGGTGCCGTATTTTTTACCCGGAGTTTTAGTTGGGTTCATAATTTTACCGGAGTTTTAGTTGGGTTCGTAATTTTACCCGGACTTTTTAGTTGTGTTGGTAATTTTACCCGGAGTTTTAGTTGGGTTCATATTTTTTACCGGACTTTTTAGTTGGGTTCGTATTTTTACCCGGAGTTTTAGTTGGGTTCGTATTTTTACCCGGAGTTTTAGTTGGGTTCGTATTTTTACCCGGAGTTTTAGTTGGGTTCGTATTTTTACCCGGAGTTTTAGTTGGGTTCGTATTTTTTACCCGGACTTTTTAGTTGGGTTAGTATTTTTGCCCGGAGTTTTAGTTGGGTTCGTATTTTTTAGCCTGAGTTTTAGTTGGGTTCGTATTTTTTACCCGGAGTTTTAGTTTGGTTCGTATTTTTACCCGGAGTTTTAGTTGGGTTCGTATTTTTACCGGAGTTTTAGTTGGGTTCGTATTTTTTACCCGGAGTTTTAGTTGGGTTCGTATTTTTACCCGGAGTTTTAGTTGGGTTCGTAATTTTACCCGGACTTTTTAGTTGGGTTCGTATTTTTTACCCGGACTTTTAGTTGGGTTCGTAATTTTACCCGGACTTTTTAGTTGGGTTCGTATTTTTTACCCGGACTTTTAGTTGGGTTCGTAATTTTACCCGGAGTTTTAGTTGGGTTCGTAATTTTACCCGGAGTTTTAGTTGGGTTCGTAATTTTACCCGGAGTCTTGAGTTAATAGTTGGGTCGTATTTTTACCCGGACTTTTAGTTGGATTCGTAATTTTACCCGGAGTTTTAGTTGGGTTCGTAATTTTACCCGGAGATTTAGTTGGGTTCGTAATTTTACCCGGAGTTTTACTTGGGTTCGTAATTTTACCCGGAGTTTTACTTGGGTTCGTAATTTTACCCGGAGTTTTAGTTGGGTTCGTATTTTTTACCCGGACTTTTTAGTTGGGTTAGTATTTTTGCCCGGAGTTTTAGTTGGGTTCGTATTTTTTAGCCTGAGTTTTAGTTGGGTTCGTATTTTTTACCCGGAGTTTTAGTTGAGTTCGTAATTTTACCCGGAGTTTTAGTTGGGTTCGTAATTTTACCCGGACTTTTTAGTTGGGTTCGTATTTTACCCGGACTTTTTAGTTGGGTTCGTATTTTTTACCCGGAGTTTTAGTTGGGTTCGTAATTTTACCCGGAGTTTTAGTTGGGTTCGTAATTTTACCCGGAGTTTTAGTTTGGTTCGTATTTTTACCCGGAGTTTTAGTTGGGTTCGTATTTTTAGCCTGAGTTTTAGTTGGGTTCGTATTTTTTACCCGGAGTTTTAGTTTGGTTCGTATTTTACCCGGAGTTTAGTTGGGTTTCGTATTTTTACCCGGAGTTTTAGTTGGGCTCGTATTTTTTACCCGGAGTTTTAGTTGGGTTCGTATTTTACCCGGAGTTTTAGTTGGGTTCGTAATTTTACCCGGACTTTTTAGTTGGGTTCGAATTTTTTACCCGGACTTTTAGGTTGGGTTCGTAATTTTACCCGGACTTTTTAGTTGGGTTCGTATTTTTTACCCGGACTTTTAGTTGGGTTCGTAATTTTACCCGGAGTTTTAGTTGGGTTCGTAATTTTACCGGAGTTTTAGTTGGGTTCGTAATTTTACCCGGACTTTTTAGTTGGGTTCGTAATTTTACCCCGACTTTTTAGTTGGGTGCCGTATTTTTTACCCGGAGTTTTAGTTGGGTTCATAATTTTACCCGGAGTTTTAGTTGGTTCGTAATTTTACCCGGACTTTTTAGTTGTGTTGGTAATTTTACCCGGAGTTTTAGTTGGGTTCATATTTTTACCGGACTTTTTAGTTGGGTTCGTATTTTTTACCCGGAGTTTTAGTTGGGTTCGTATTTTTTACCCGGAGTTTTAGTTGGGTTCGTATTTTTACCCGGAGTTTTAGTTGGGTCGTATTTTTACCCGGAGTTTTAGTTGGGTTCGTATTTTTTACCCGGACTTTTTAGTTGGGTTAGTATTTTTACCCGGAGTTTTACTTGGGTTCGTAATTTTTACCCGGAGTTTTAGTTGGGTTCGTATTTTTTACCCGGACTTTTTAGTTGGGTTAGTATTTTTGCCCGGAGTTTTAGTTGGGTTCGTATTTTTTAGCCTGAGTTTTAGTTGGGTTCGTATTTTTTACCCGGAGTTTTAGTTGAGTTCGTAATTTTACCCGGAGTTTTAGTTGGGTTCGTAATTTTACCCGGACTTTTTAGTTGGGTTCGTAATTTTACCCGGACTTTTTAGTTGGGTTCGTATTTTTTACCCGGAGTTTTAGTTGGGTTCGTAATTTTACCGGAGTTTTAGTTGGGTTCGTAATTTTACCCGGAGTTTTAGTTTGGTTCGTATTTTACCCGGAGTTTTAGTTGGGTTCGTATTTTTTAGCCTGAGTTTTAGTTGGGTTCGTATTTTTTACCCGGAGTTTTAGTTTGGTTCGTATTTTTACCCGGAGTTTTAGTTGGGTTCGTATTTTTACCCGGAGTTTTAGTTGGGCTCGTATTTTTTACCCGGAGTTTTAGTTGGGTTCGTATTTTTACCCGGAGTTTTAGTTGGGTTCGTAATTTTACCCGGACTTTTTAGTTGGGTTCGAATTTTTTACCCGGACTTTTAGTTGGGTTCGTAATTTTACCCGGACTTTTTAGTTGGGTTCGTATTTTTTACCCGGACTTTTAGTTGGGTTCGTAATTTTACCCGGAGTTTTAGTTGGGTTCGTAATTTTACCGGAGTTTTAGTTGGGTTCGTACATTTTACCCGGACTTTTTAGTTGGGTTCGTAATTTTACCCCGACTTTTTAGTTGGGTGCCGTATTTTTTACCCGGAGTTTTAGTTGGGTTCATAATTTTACCCGGAGTTTTAGTTGGTTCGTAATTTTTACCCGGACTTTTTAGTTGTGTTGGTAATTTTACCCGGAGTTTTAGTTGGGTTCATATTTTTTACCGGACTTTTTAGTTGGGTTCGTATTTTTTACCCGGAGTTTTAGTTGGGTTCGTATTTTTTACCCGGAGTTTTAGTTGGGTTCGTATTTTTACCCGAGTTTTAGTTGGGTTCGTATTTTTACCCGGAGTTTTAGTTGGGTTCGTATTTTTTACCCGGACTTTTTAGTTGGGTTAGTATTTTTGCCCGGAGTTTTAGTTGGGTTCGTATTTTTTAGCCTGAGTTTTAGTTGGGTTCGTATTTTTTACCCGGAGTTTTAGTTTGGTTCGTATTTTTACCCGGAGTTTTAGTTGGGTTCGTATTTTTACCCGGAGTTTTAGTTGGGTTCGTATTTTTTACCCGGAGTTTAGTTGGGTTCGTATTTTTACCCGGAGTTTTAGTTTGGGTTCGTAATTTTACCCGGACTTTTTAGTTGGGTTCGAATTTTTTACCCGGACTTTTAGTTGGGTTCGTAATTTTACCCGGACTTTTTAGTTGGGTTCGTATTTTTTACCCGGACTTTTAGTTGGGTTCGTAATTTTACCCGGAGTTTTAGTTGGGTCGTAATTTTACCCGGAGTTTTAGTTGGGTTCGTATTTTACCCGGAGTCTTGAGTTAATAGTTGGGTTCGTATTTTTACCCGGACTTTTAGTTGGATTCGTAATTTTACCCGGAGTTTTAGTTGGGTTCGTAATTTTACCGGAGATTTAGTTTGGGTTCGTAATTTTACCCGGAGTTTTACTTGGGTTCGTAATTTTACCCGGAGTTTTACTTGGGTTCGTAATTTTACCCGGAGTTTTAGTTGGGTTCGTATTTTTTACCGGACTTTTTAGTTGGGTT
>CAXIES010000699.1:0-47787 GCA_964023965.1 Melinopterus prodromus
TTCGTAATTTTACCCGGAGTCTTAAGTTAGGTTCATATTTTTTATCCGGACTTTTTAGTTGGGTTCGTATTTTTTACCCGGAGTTTTAGTTGGGTTCGTAATTTTACCCGGAGTTTTAGTTGGGTTCGTATTTTTTACCCGGACTCTTTAGTTGGGTTAGTATTTTTACCCGAGTTTTAGTTGGGTTCGTATTTTTACCCGGAGTTCTAGTTGGGTTCGTAATTTTACCCGGAGTTTTAGTTGGGTTCGTATTCTTTACCCGGACTTTTTAGTTGGGTTAGTACTTTTACCCGGAGTTTTAGTTGGGTTCGCATTTCTTAGCCGGAGGTTTAGTTGGGTTCGTATTTCTTACCCGGAGTTTTAGTTGGGTTCGTATTTTTTACCCGGACTTTTTAGTTGGGTTAGTATTTTACCCGGAGTTTTAGTTGGGTTCGTATTTTTACCCGGAGTTTTGTTTGGGTTCGTATTTTTTACCCGGAGTTTTAGTTGGGTTCGTATTTCTTACCCGGAGTTTTAGTTGGGTTCGTATTTTTTACCCGACTTTTTAGTTGGGTTCGTATTTTTTACCCGGAGTTTTAGTTGGGTTCGTAATTTTACCCGGAGTCTTAAGTTAGGTTCGTATTGTTTATCCAGACTTTTTAGTTGGGTTCGTATTTTTTACCCGGAGTTTTAGTTGGGTTCGTAATGTTACCCGGAGTTTTAGTTGGGTTCGTATTTTTTAC
The DNA here is from genome assembly GCA_964023965.1 of Melinopterus prodromus. Lineage (NCBI taxonomy): Eukaryota > Metazoa > Arthropoda > Insecta > Coleoptera > Scarabaeidae > Melinopterus > Melinopterus prodromus. Next base: position 723 of record CAXIES010000699.1, read on the forward strand.
CCGGACTTTTTAGTTGGGTTAGCATTTTTTACCCGGAGTTTTAGTTGGGTTCGTACTTTTTACCCGGAGTTTTAGTTGGGTTCGTATTTTTTACCCGGAGTTTTAGTTGGGTTCGTATTTTTTACCCGGACTTTTTATTGGGTAAGTATTTTTACCCGGAGTTTTAGTTGGGTTCGTATTTTTACCCGGAGTTTTAGTTGGGTTCGTAATTTTACCCGGAGTTTTAGTTGGGTTCGTATCTTTTACCCGGACTATTTAGTTGGGTTAGTATTTTTTACCCGGAGTTTTAGTTGGGTTCGTATTTTTTACCCGGAGTTTTAGTTGGGATCGTAATTTTACCCGGAGTTTTAGTTGGGTTCGTAATTTTACCCGGACTTTTTAGTTGGGTTCGTATTTTTTACCCGGACTTTAGGTGGGTTCGTAATTTTACCCGGAGTTTTAGTTGGGTTCGTATTTTTTACCCGGAGTTTTAGTTGGATTCGTATTTTTTACAAGGAGTTTTAGTTGGGTTCGTATTTTTACCCGGAGTTTTAGTTGTGTTGGTAATTTTACCCGGAGTTTTAGTTGGGTTCATATTTTTTACCGGACTTTTTAGTTGGGTTCGTATTTTTTACCCGAAGTTTTAGTTGGGTTCGTATTTTTTACCCGGAGTTTTAGTTGGGTTCGTATTTTTACCCGGAGTTTTAGTTGGGTTCGTATTTTTACCCGGAGTTTTAGTTGGGTTCGTAATTTTATCCGGAGTTTTAGTTGGGTTCGTATTTTTTACCCGGACTTTTTAGTTGGGTTAGTATTTTTGCCCGGAGTTTTAGTTGGGTTCGTATTTTTTACCCGGAGTTTTAGTTGGGTTCTAAATGTTACCCGGACTTTTTTGTTTGGTTCGTATTTTTTACCCGGAGTTTTAGTTGGGTTCGTAATTTTACCCGGACTTTTTAGTTGGGTTCGTAATTTTACCCGGAGTTTTAGTTGGGTTCGTAATTTACCCGGAGTTTTAGTTGGGTTCGTAATTTTACCCGGAGTTTTAGTTGGGTTCGTAATTTTACCCGGAGTTTTAGTTGGGTTCGTAATTTTACCCGGACATTTTAGTTGGGTTCGTATTTTTTACCCGGACTTTTAGTTGGGTTCGTAATTTTACCCGGAGTTTTAGTTGGGTTCGTAATTTTACCCGGACTTTTTAGTTGGGTTCGTAATTTTACCCGGACTTTTAGTTGGGTTCGTAATTTTACCCGGAGTTTTAGTTGGGTTCGTAATTTTACCCGGAGTTTTAGTTGCGTTCGTAATTTTACCCGGAGTTGTACTTGGGTTCGTAATTTTACCCGGAGTTTTACTTGGGTTCGTAATTTTACCCGGAGTTTTAGTTGGGTTCGTAATTTTACCCGGAGTTTTAGTTGGGTTCGTAATTTTACCCGGACTTTTTAGTTGGGTTCGTATTTTTTACCCGGACTTTTAGTTGGGTTCGTAATTTTACCCGGAGTTTTAGTTGGGTTCGTAATTTTACCCGGACTTTTTAGTTGGGTTCGTAATTTTACCCGGACATTTTAGTTGGGTTCGTAATTTTACCCGGAGTCTTAAGTTAGGTTCGTATTTTTTATCCGGACTTTTTAGTTGGGTTCGTATTTTTTACCCGGAGTTTTAGTTGGGTTCGTAATTTTACCCGGAGTTTTAGTTGGGTTCGTAATTTTACCCGGAGTTTTAGTTGCGTTCGTAATTTTACCCGGAGTTGTACTTGGGTTCGTAATTTTACACGGAGTTTTACTTGGGTTCGTAATTTTACCCGGAGTTTTAGTTGGGTTCGTAATTTTACCCGGAGTTTTAGTTGGGTTCGTAATTTTACCCGGACTTTTTAGTTGGGTTCGTAATTTTACCCGGACTTTTTAGTTGGGTTCGTAATTTTACCCGGACTTTTAGTTGGGTTCGTAATTTTACCCGGAGTTTTTAGTTGGGTTCGTATTTTTTAACCGGACTTTTAGTTGGGTTCGTAATTTTACCCGGAGTTTTAGTTGGGTTCGTAATTTTACCCGGAGTTTTAGTTGGGTTCGTAATTTCACCCGGACTTTTTAGTTGGGTTCGTAATTTTACCCGGACTTTTTAGTTGGGTTCGTAATTTTACCCGGACTTTTAGTTGGGTTCGTAATTTTACCCGGACTTTTAGTTGGGTTCGTAATTTTACCCGGAGTTTTAGTTGCGTTCGTAATTTTGCCCGGAGTTGTACTTGGGTTCGTAATTTTACCCGGAGTTTTACTTGGGTTCGTAATTTTACCCGGAGTTTTAGTTGGGTTCGTAATTTTACCCGGAGTTTTAGTTGGGTTCGTAATTTTACCCGGACTTTTTAGTTGGGTTCGTATTTTTTACCCGGACTTTTAGTTGGGTTCGTAATTTTACCCGGAGTTTTAGTTGGGTTCGTAATTTTACCCGGAGTTTTAGTTGAGTTCGTAATTTTACCCGGAGTTTTAGTTGGGTTCGTAATTTTACCCGGAGTTTTAGTTGGGTTCGTAATTTTACCCGGACTTTTTAGTTGGGTTCGTATTTTTTACCCGGACTTTTAGTTGGGTTCGTAATTTTACCCGGAGTTTTAGTTGGGTTCGTATTTTTTACCCGGAGTTTTAGTTGGATTCGTATTTTTTACAAGGAGTTTTAGTTGGGTTCGTATTTTTACCCGGAGTTTTAGTTGTGTTGGTAATTTTACCCGGAGTTTTAGTTGGGTTCATATTTTTTACCGGACTTTTTAGTTGGGTTCATATTTTTTACCCGAAGTTTTAGTTGGGTTCGTATTTTTTACCCGGAGTTTTAGTTGGGTTCGTATTTTCACCCGGAGTTTTAGTTGGGTTCGTATTTTTACCGGAGTTTTAGTTGGGTTCGTAATTTTATCCGGAGTTTTAGTTGGGTTCGAATTTTTTACCCGGACTTTTTAGTTGGGTTAGTATTTTTGCCCGGAGTTTTAGTTGGGTTCGTATTTTTTTACCCGGAGTTTTAGTTGGGTTCTAAATGTTACCCGGACTTTTTTGTTTGGTTCGTATTTTTTACCCGGAGTTTTAGTTGGGTTCGTAATTTTACCTGGAGTTTTAAGTTAGGTTCGTATTTTTACCCGGACTTTTTAGTTGGGTTCGTATTTTTTACCCGGAGTTTTATTTGGGTTCGTAATTTTACCCGGACTTTTTAGTTGGGTTCGTAATTTTACCCGGAGTTTTAGTTGGGTTCGTAATTTTACCCGGAGTTTTAGTTGGGTTCGTAATTTTACCCGGAGTTTTAGTTGGGTTCGTAATTTTACCCGGAGTTTTAGTTGGTTTCGTATTTTTAAACCGGACTTTTTAGTTGGGTTCGTATTTTTTACCCGGACTTTTAGTTGGGTTCGTAATTTTACCCGGAGTTTTAGTTGGGTTCGTAATTTTACCCGGAGTTTTAGTTGGGTTCGTAATTTTACCCGGAGTCTTGAGTTACCCGGACTTTTTAGTTGGGTTCGTATTTTTACCCGGACTTTTAGTTGGGTTCGTAATTTTACCCGGAGTTTTAGTTGGGTTCGTAATTTTACCCGGAGTTTTAGTTGGGTTCGTAATTTTACCCGGAGTTTTACTTGGGTTCGTAATTTTACCCGGAGTTTTACTTGGGTTCGTAATTTTACCCGGAGTTTTAGTTGGGTTCGTAATTTTACCCGGAGTTTTAGTTGGGTTCGTAATTTTACCCGACTTTTTAGTTGGGTTCGTATTTTTTACCCGGACTTTTAGTTGGGTTCGTAATTTTACCCGGAGTTTTAGTTGGGTTCGTAATTTTACCCGGAGTTTTAGTTGAGTTAGTAATTTTACCCGGAGTTTTAGTTGGGTTCGTAATTTTACCCGACTTTTTAGTTGGGTTCGTAATTTTACCCGGAGTCTTAAGTTAGGTTCGTATTTTTTATCCGGACTTTTTAGTTGGGTTCGTATTTTTTACCCGGAGTTTTAGTTGGGTTCGTAATTTTACCCGGAGTTTTAGTTGGGTTCGCAATTTTACCCGGACTTTTTAGTTGGGTTCGTATTTTTTAACCGGACTTTTAGTTGGGTTCGTAATTTTACCCGGAGTTTTAGTTGGGTTCGTAATTTTACCCGGAGTTTTAGTTGGGTTCGTAATTTTACCCGGACTTTTTAGTTGGGTTCGTAATTTTACCCGGACTTTTTAGTTGGTTTCGTAATTTTACCCGGACTTTTAGTTGGGTTCGTAATTTTACCCGGAGTTTTAGTTGGGTTCGTAATTTTACCCGGAGTTTTAGTTGCGTTCGTAATTTTACCCGGAGTTGTACTTGGGTTCGTAATTTTACCCGGAGTTTTACTTGGGTTTGTAATTTTACCCGGAGTTTTAGTTGGGTTCGTAATTTTACCCGGAGTTTTAGTTGGGTTCGTAATTTTACCCGGACTTTTTAGTTGGGTTCGTATTTTTTACCCGGACTTTTAGTTGGGTTCGTAATTTTACCCGGAGTTTTAGTTGGGTTCGTAATTTTACCCGGAGTTTTAGTTGAGTTCGTAATTTTACCCGGAGTTTTAGTTGGGTTCGTAATTTTACCCGGACTTTTTAGTTGGGTTCGTAATTTTACCCGGACTTTTTAGTTGGGTTCGTAATTTTACCCGGAGTCTTAAGTTAGGTTCGTATTTTTTATCCGGACTTTTTAGTTGGGTTCGTATTTTTTACCCGGAGTTTTAGTTGGGTTCGTAATTTTACCCGGAGTTTTAGTTGGGTTCGTATTTTACCCGGACTTTTTAGTTGGGTTCGTATTTTTTACCCGGACTTTTAGTTGGGTTCGTAATTTTACCCGGAGTTTTAGTTGGGTTCGTATTTTTTACCCGGAGTTTTAGTTGGATTCGTATTTTTTACAAGGAGTTTTAGTTGGGTTCGTTTTTTACCCGGAGTTTTAGTTGTGTTGGTAATTTTACCCGGAGTTTTACTTGGGTTCATATTTTTTACCGGACTTTTTAGTTGGGTTCGTATTTTTTACCCGAAGTTTTAGTTGGGTTCGTATTTTTTACCCGGAGTTTTAGTTGGGTTCGTATTTTTACCCGGAGTTTTAGTTGGGTTCGTATTTTTACCCGGAGTTTTAGTTGGGTTCGTAATTTTATCCGGAGTTTTAGTTGGGTTCGTATTTTTTACCCGGACTTTTTAGTTGGGTTAGTATTTTTGCCCGGAGTTTTAGTTGGGTTCGTATTTTTTACCCGGAGTTTTAGTTGGGTTCTAAATGTTACCCGGACTTTTTTGTTTGGTTCGTATTTTTTACCCGGAGTTTTAGTTGGGTTCGTAATTTTACCTGGAGTTTTAAGTTAGGTTCGTATTTTTACCCGGACTTTTTAGTTGGGTTCGTATTTTTTACCCGGAGTTTTATTTGGGTTCGTAATTTTACCCGGACTTTTTAGTTGGGTTCGTAATTTTACCCGGAGTTTTAGTTGGGTTCGTAATTTTACCCGGAGTTTTAGTTGGGTTCGTAATTTTACCCGGAGTTTTAGTTGGGTTCGTAATTTTACCCGGAGTTTTAGTTGGGTTCGTATTTTTAAACCGGACTTTTTAGTTGGGTTCGTATTTTTTACCCGGACTTTTAGTTGGGTTCGTAATTTTACCCGGAGTTTTAGTTGGGTTCGTAATTTTACCCGGAGTTTTAGTTGGGTTCGTAATTTTACCCGGAGTCTTGAGTTACCCGGACTTTTTAGTTGGGTTCGTATTTTTACCCGGACTTTTAGTTGGGTTCGTAATTTTACCCGGAGTTTTAGTTGGGTTCGTAATTTTACCCGGAGTTTTAGTTGGGTTCGTAATTTTACCCGGAGTTTTCCTTGGGTTCGTAATTTTACCCGGAGTTTTACTTGGGTTCGTAATTTTACCCGGAGTTTTAGTTGGGTTCGTAATTTTACCCGGAGTTTTAGTTGGGTTCGTAATTTTACCCGGACTTTTTAGTTGGGTTCGTATTTTTTACCCGGACTTTTAGTTGGGTTCGTAATTTTACCCGGAGTTTTAGTTGGGTTCGTAATTTTACCCGGAGTTTTAGTTGAGTTAGTAATTTTACCCGGAGTTTTAGTTGGGTTCGTAATTTTACCCGGACTTTTTAGTTGGGTTCGTAATTTTACCCGGAGTCTTAAGTTAGGTTCGTATTTTTTATCCGGACTTTTTAGTTGGGTTCGTATTTTTTACCCGGAGTTTTAGTTGGGTTCGTAATTTTACCCGGAGTTTTAGTTGGGTTCGCAATTTTACCCGGACTTTTTAGTTGGGTTCGTATTTTTTAACCGGACTTTTAGTTGGGTTCGTAATTTTACCCGGAGTTTTAGTTGGGTTCGTAATTTTACCCGGAGTTTTAGTTGGGTTCGTAATTTTACCCGGACTTTTTAGTTGGGTTCGTAATTTTACCCGGACTTTTTAGTTGGGTTCGTAATTTTACCCGGACTTTTAGTTGGGTTCGTAATTTTACCCGGAGTTTTAGTTGGGTTCGTAATTTTACCCGAAGTTTTAGTTGCGTTCGTAATTTTACCCGGAGTTGTACTTGGGTTCGTAATTTTACCCGGAGTTTTACTTGGGTTCGTAATTTTACCCGGAGTTTTAGTTGGGTTCGTAATTTTACCCGGAGTTTTAGTTGGGTTCGTAATTTTACCCGGACTTTTTAGTTGGGTTCGTATTTTTTACCCGGACTTTTAGTTGGGTTCGTAATTTTACCCGAAGTTTTAGTTGGGTTCGTAATTTTACCCGGAGTTTTAGTTGAGTTCGTAATTTTACCCGGAGTTTTAGTTGGGTTCGTAATTTTACCCGGACTTTTTAGTTGGGTTCGTAATTTTACCCGGACTTTTTAGTTGGGTTCGTAATTTTACCCGGAGTCTTAAGTTAGGTTCGTATTTTTTATCCGGACTTTTTAGTTGGGTTCGTATTTTTTACCCGGAGTTTTAGTTGGGTTCGTAATTTTACCCGGAGTTTTAGTTGGGTTCGTAATTTTACCCGGACTTTTTAGTTGGGTTCGTATTTTTTACCCGGACTTTTAGTTGGGTTCGTAATTTTACCCGGAGTTTTAGTTGGGTTCGTATTTTTTACCCGGAGTTTTAGTTGGATTCGTATTTTTTACAAGGAGTTTTAGTTGGGTTCGTATTTTTACCCGGAGTTTTAGTTGTGTTGGTAATTTTACCCGGAGTTTTAGTTGGGTTCATATTTTTTACCGGACTTTTTAGTTGGGTTCGTATTTTTTACCCGAAGTTTTAGTTGGGTTCGTATTTTTTACCCGGAGTTTTAGTTGGGTTCGTATTTTTACCCGGAGTTTTAGTTGGGTTCGTATTTTTACCCGGAGTTTTAGTTGGGTTCGTAATTTTATCCGGAGTTTTAGTTGGGTTCGTATTTTTTACCCGGACTTTTTAGTTGGGTTAGTATTTTTGCCCGGAGTTTTAGTTGGGTTCGTATTTTTTACCCGGAGTTTTAGTTGGGTTCTAAATGTTACCCGGACTTTTTTGTTTGGTTCGTATTTTTTACCCGGAGTTTTAGTTGGGTTCGTAATTTTACCCGGACTTTTTAGTTGGGTTCGTAATTTTACCCGGAGTTTTAGTTGGGTTCGTAATTTTACCCGGAGTTTTAGTTGGGTTCGTAATTTTACCCGGAGTTTTAGTTGGGTTCGTAATTTTACCCGGAGTTTTAGTTGGGTTCGTAATTTTACCCGGACATTTTAGTTGGGTTCGTATTTTTTACCCGGACTTTTAGTTGGGTTCGTAATTTTACCCGGAGTTTTAGTTGGGTTCGTAATTTTACCCGGACTTTTTAGTTGGGTTCGTAATTTTACCCGGACTTTTAGTTGGGTTCGTAATTTTACCCGGAGTTTTAGTTGGGTTCGTAATTTTACCCGGAGTTTTAGTTGCGTTCGTAATTTTACCCGGAGTTGTACTTGGGTTCGTAATTTTACCCGGAGTTTTACTTGGGTTCGTAATTTTACCCGGAGTTTTAGTTGGGTTCGTAATTTTACCCGGAGTTTTAGTTGGGTTCGTAATTTTACCCGGACTTTTTAGTTGGGTTCGTATTTTTTACCCGGACTTTTAGTTGGTTCGTAATTTTACCCGGAGTTTTAGTTGGGTTCGTAATTTTACCCGGACTTTTTAGTTGGGTTCGTAATTTTACCCGGACTTTTTAGTTGGGTTCGTAATTTTACCCGGAGTCTTAAGTTAGGTTCGTATTTTTTATCCGGACTTTTTAGTTGGGTTCGTATTTTTTACCCGGAGTTTTAGTTGGGTTCGTAATTTTACCCGGAGTTTTAGTTGGGTTCGTAATTTTACCCGGAGTTTTAGTTGGGTTCGTAATTTTACCCGGAGTTTTAGTTGGGTTCGTAATTTTACCCGGAGTTTTAGTTGCGTTCGTAATTTTACCCGGAGTTGTACTTGGGTTCGTAATTTTACCCGGAGTTTTACTTGGGTTCGTAATTTTACCCGGAGTTTTAGTTGGGTTCGTAATTTTACCCGGAGTTTTAGTTGGGTTCGTAATTTTACCCGGACTTTTTAGTTGGGTTCGTAATTTTACCCGGACTTTTTAGTTGGGTTCGTAATTTTACCCGGACTTTTAGTTGGGTTCGTAATTTTACCCGGAGTTTTAGTTGGGTTCGTAATTTTACCCGGAGTTTTAGTTGCGTTCGTAATTTTACCCGGAGTTGTATTTGGGTTCGTAATTTTACCCGGAGTTTTACTTGGGTTCGTAATTTTACCCGGAGTTTTAGTTGGGTTCGTAATTTTACCCGGAGTTTTAGTTGGGTTCGTAATTTTACCCGGACTTTTTAGTTGGGTTCGTATTTTTTACCCGGACTTTTAGTTGGGTTCGTAATTTTACCCGGAGTTTTAGTTGGGTTCGTAATTTTACCCGGAGTTTTAGTTGAGTTCGTAATTTTACCCGGAGTTTTAGTTGGGTTCGTAATTTTACCCGGACTTTTTAGTTGGGTTCGTAATTTTACCCGGACTTTTTAGTTGGGTTCGTAATTTTACCCGGAGTCTTAAGTTAGGTTCGTATTTTTTATCCGGACTTTTTAGTTGGGTTCGTATTTTTTACCCGGAGTTTTAGTTGGGTTCGTAATTTTACCCGGAGTTTTAGTTCGGTTCGTAATTTTACCCGGACTTTTTAGTTGGGTTCGTATTTTTTACCCGGACTTTTAGTTGGGTTCGTAATTTTACCCGGAGTTTTAGTTGGGTTCGTATTTTTACCCGGAGTTTTAGTTGGGTTCATATTTTTTACCGGACTTTTTAGTTGGGTTCGTATTTTTTACCCGAAGTTTTAGTTGGGTTCGTATTTTTTACCCGGAGTTTTAGTTGGGTTCGTATTTTTACCCGGAGTTTTAGTTGGGTTCGTATTTTTACCCGGAGTTTTAGTTGGGTTCGTAATTTTATCCGGAGTTTTAGTTGGGTTCGTATTTTTTACCCGGACTTTTTAGTTGGGTTAGTATTTTTGCCCGGAGTTTTAGTTGGGTTCGTATCTTTTACCCGGAGTTTTAGTTGGGTTCTAAATGTTACCCGGACTTTTTTGTTTGGTTCGTATTTTTTACCCGGAGTTTTAGTTGGGTTCGTAATTTTACCCGGACTTTTTAGTTGGGTTCGTAATTTTACCCGGAGTTTTAGTTGGGTTCGTAATTTTACCCGGAGTTTTAGTTGGGTTCGTAATTTTACCCGGAGTTTTAGTTGGGTTCGTAATTTTACCCGGAGTTTTAGTTGGGTTCGTAATTTTACCCGGACATTTTAGTTGGGTTCGTATTTTTTACCCGGACTTTTAGTTGGGTTCGTAATTTTACCCGGAGTTTTAGTTGGGTTCGTAATTTTACCCGGACTTTTTAGTTGGGTTCGTAATTTTACCCGGACTTTTAGTTGGGTTCGTAATTTTACCCGGAGTTTTAGTTGGGTTCGTAATTTTACCCGGAGTTTTAGTTGCGTTCGTAATTTTACCCGGAGTTGTACTTGGGTTCGTAATTTTACCCGGAGTTTTACTTGGGTTCGTAATTTTACCCGGAGTTTTAGTTGGGTTCGTAATTTTACCCGGAGTTTTAGTTGGGTTCGTAATTTTACCCGGACTTTTTAGTTGGGTTCGTATTTTTTACCCGGACTTTTAGTTGGTTCGTAATTTTACCCGGAGTTTTAGTTGGGTTCGTAATTTTACCCGGACTTTTTAGTTGGGTTCGTAATTTTACCCGGACTTTTTAGTTGGGTTCGTAATTTTACCCGGAGTCTTAAGTTAGGTTCGTATTTTTTATCCGGACTTTTTAGTTGGGTTCGTATTTTTTACCCGGAGTTTTAGTTGGGTTCGTAATTTTACCCGGAGTTGTAGTTGGGTTCGTAATTTTACCCGGAGTTTTAGTTGGGTTCGTAATTTTACCCGGAGTTTTAGTTGGGTTCGTAATTTTACCCGGAGTTTTAGTTGCGTTCGTAATTTTACCCGGAGTTGTACTTGGGTTCGTAATTTTACCCGGAGTCTTACTTGGGTTCGTAATTTTACCCGGAGTTTTAGTTGGGTTCGTAATTTTACCCGGAGTTTTAGTTGGGTTCGTAATTTTACCCGGACTTTTTAGTTGGGTTCGTAATTTTACCCGGACTTTTTAGTTGGGTTCGTAATTTTACCCGGACTTTTAGTTGGGTTCGTAATTTTACCCGGAGTTTTAGTTGGGTTCGTAATTTTACCCGGAGTTTTAGTTGCGTTCGTAATTTTACCCGGAGTTGTACTTGGGTTCGTAATTTTACCCGGAGTTTTACTTGGGTTCGTAATTTTACCCGGAGTTTTAGTTGGGTTCGTAATTTTACCCGGAGTTTTAGTTGGGTTCGTAATTTTACCCGGACTTTTTAGTTGGGTTCGTATTTTTTACCCGGACTTTTAGTTGGGTTCGTAATTTTACCCGGAGTTTTAGTTGGGTTCGTAATTTTACCCGGAGTTTTAGTTGAGTTCGTAATTTTACCCGGAGTTTTAGTTGGGTTCGTAATTTTACCCGGACTTTTTAGTTGGGTTCGTAATTTTACCCGGACTTTTTAGTTGGGTTCGTAATTTTACCCGGAGTCTTAAGTTAGGTTCGTATTTTTTATCCGGACTTTTTAGTTGGGTTCGTATTTTTTACCCGGAGTTTTAGTTGGGTTCGTAATTTTACCCGGAGTTTTAGTTCGGTTCGTAATTTTACCCGGACTTTTTAGTTGGGTTCGTATTTTTTACCCGGACTTTTAGTTGGGTTCGTAATTTTACCCGGAGTTTTAGTTGGGTTCGTATTTTTTACCCGGAGTTTTAGTTGGATTCGTATTTTTTACAAGGAGTTTTAGTTGGGTTCGTATTTTTACCCGGAGTTTTAGTTGTGTTGGTAATTTTACCCGGAGTTTTAGTTGGGTTCATATTTTTTACCGGACTTTTTAGTTGGGTTCGTATTTTTTACCCGAAGTTTTAGTTGGGTTCGTATTTTTTACCCGGAGTTTTAGTTGGGTTCGTATTTTTACCCGGAGTTTTAGTTGGGTTCGTATTTTTACCCGGAGTTTTAGTTGGGTTCGTAATTTTATCCGGAGTTTTAGTTGGGTTCGTATTTTTTACCCGGACTTTTTAGTTGGGTTAGTATTTTTGCCCGGAGTTTTAGTTGGGTTCGTATTTTTTACCCGGAGTTTTAGTTGGGTTCTAAATGTTACCCGGACTTTTTTGTTTGGTTCGTATTTTTTACCCGGAGTTTTAGTTGGGTTCGTAATTTTACCCGGACTTTTTAGTTGGGTTCGTAATTTTACCCGGAGTTTTAGTTGGGTTCGTAATTTTACCCGGAGTTTTAGTTGGGTTCGTAATTTTACCCGGAGTTTTAGTTGGGTTCGTAATTTTACCCGGAGTTTTAGTTGGGTTCGTAATTTTACCCGGACATTTTAGTTGGGTTCGTATTTTTTACCCGGACTTTTAGTTGGGTTCGTAATTTTACCCGGAGTTTTAGTTGGGTTCGTAATTTTACCCGGACTTTTTAGTTGGGTTCGTAATTTTACCCGGACTTTTAGTTGGGTTCGTAATTTTACCCGGAGTTTTAGTTGGGTTCGTAATTTTACCCGGAGTTTTAGTTGCGTTCGTAATTTTACCCGGAGTTGTACTTGGGTTCGTAATTTTACCCGGAGTTTTACTTGGGTTCGTAATTTTACCCGGAGTTTTAGTTGGGTTCGTAATTTTACCCGGAGTTTTAGTTGGGTTCGTAATTTTACCCGGACTTTTTAGTTGGGTTCGTATTTTTTACCCGGACTTTTAGTTGGGTTCGTAATTTTACCCGGAGTTTTAGTTGGGTTCGTAATTTTACCCGGACTTTTTAGTTGGGTTCGTAATTTTACCCGGACTTTTTAGTTGGGTTCGTAATTTTACCCGGAGTCTTAAGTTAGGTTCGTATTTTTTATCCGGACTTTTTAGTTGGGTTCGTATTTTTTACCCGGAGTTTTAGTTGGGTTCGTAATTTTACCCGGAGTTTTAGTTCGGTTCGTAATTTTACCCGGACTTTTTAGTTGGGTTCGTATTTTTTACCCGGACTTTTAGTTGGGTTCGTAATTTTACCCGGAGTTTTAGTTGGGTTCGTAATTTTACCCGGACTTTTTAGTTGGGTTCGTAATTTTACCCGGACTTTTTAGTTGGGTTCGTAATTTTACCCGGACTTTTAGTTGGGTTCGTAATTTTACCCGGAGTTTTAGTTGGGTTCGTAATTTTACCCGGAGTTTTAGTTGCGTTCGTAATTTTACCCGGAGTTGTACTTGGGTTCGTAATTTTACCCGGAGTTTTACTTGGGTTCGTAATTTTACCCGGAGTTTTAGTTGGGTTCGTAATTTTACCCGGAGTTTTAGTTGGGTTCGTAATTTTACCCGGACTTTTTAGTTGGGTTCGTATTTTTTACCCGGACTTTTAGTTGGGTTCGTAATTTTACCCGGAGTTTTAGTTGGGTTCGTAATTTTACCCGGAGTTTTAGTTGAGTTCGTAATTTTACCCGGAGTTTTAGTTGGGTTCGTAATTTTACCCGGACTTTTTAGTTGGGTTCGTAATTTTACCCGGACTTTTTAGTTGGGTTCGTAATTTTACCCGGAGTCTTAAGTTAGGTTCGTATTTTTTATCCGGACTTTTTAGTTGGGTTCGTATTTTTTACCCGGAGTTTTAGTTGGGTTCGTTATTTTACCCGGAGTTTTAGTTCGGTTCGTAATTTTACCCGGACTTTTTAGTTGGGTTCGTATTTTTTACCCGGACTTTTAGTTGGGTTCGTAATTTTACCCGGAGTTTTAGTTGGGTTCGTATTTTTTACCCGGAGTTTTAGTTGGATTCGTATTTTTTACAAGGAGTTTTAGTTGGGTTCGTATTTTTACCCGGAGTTTTAGTTGTGTTGGTAATTTTACCCGGAGTTTTAGTTGGGTTCATATTTTTTACCGGACTTTTTAGTTGGGTTCGTATTTTTTACCCGAAGTTTTAGTTGGGTTCGTATTTTTTACCCGGAGTTTTTAGTTGGGTTCGTAATTTTACCCGGACTTTTTAGTTGGGTTCGTATTTTTTACCCGGACTTTTAGTTGGGTTCGTAATTTTACCCGGAGTTTTAGTTGGGTTCGTATTTTTTACCCGGAGTTTTAGTTGGATTCGTATTTTTTACAAGGAGTTTTAGTTGGGTTCGTATTTTTACCCGGAGTTTTAGTTGTGTTGGTAATTTTACCCGGAGTTTTAGTTGGGTTCATATTTTTTACCGGACTTTTTAGTTGGGTTCGTATTTTTTACCCGAAGTTTTAGTTGGGTTCGTAATTTTACCCGGACTTTTTAGTTGGGTTCGTAATTTTACCCGGACTTTTTAGTTGGGTTCGTAATTTTACCCGGACTTTTAGTTGGGTTCGTAATTTTACCAGGAGTTTTAGTTGGGTTCGTAATTTTACCCGGAGTTTTAGTTGCGTTCGTAATTTTACCCGGAGTTGTACTTGGGTTCGTAATTTTACCCGGAGTTTTACTTGGGTTCGTAATTTTACCCGGAGTTTTAGTTGGGTTCGTAATTTTACCCGGAGTTTTAGTTGGGTTCGTAATTTTACCCGGACTTTTTAGTTGGGTTCGTATTTTTTACCCGGACTTTTAGTTGGGTTCGTAATTTTACCCGGAGTTTTAGTTGGGTTCGTAATTTTACCCGGAGTTTTAGTTGAGTTCGTAATTTTACCCGGAGTTTTAGTTGGGTTCGTAATTTTACCCGGACTTTTTAGTTGGGTTCGTAATTTTACCCGGACTTTTTAGTTGGGTTCGTAATTTTACCCGGAGTCTTAAGTTAGGTTCGTATTTTTTATCCGGACTTTTTAGTTGGGTTCGTATTTTTTACCCGGAGTTTTAGTTGGGTTCGTTATTTTACCCGGAGTTTTAGTTCGGTTCGTAATTTTACCCGGACTTTTTAGTTGGGTTCGTATTTTTTACCCGGACTTTTAGTTGGGTTCGTAATTTTACCCGGAGTTTTAGTTGGGTTCGTATTTTTTACCCGGAGTTTTAGTTGGATTCGTATTTTTTACAAGGAGTTTTAGTTGGGTTCGTATTTTTACCCGGAGTTTTAGTTGTGTTGGTAATTTTACCCGGAGTTTTAGTTGGGTTCATATTTTTTACCGGACTTTTTAGTTGGGTTCGTATTTTTTACCCGAAGTTTTAGTTGGGTTCGTATTTTGTACCCGGAGTTTTAGTTGGGTTCGTATTTTTACCCGGAGTTTTAGTTGGGTTCGTATTTTTACCCGGAGTTTTAGTTGGGTTCGTAATTTTATCCGGAGTTTTAGTTGGGTTCGTATTTTTTACCCGGACTTTTTAGTTGGGTTAGTATTTTTGCCCGGAGTTTTAGTTGGGTTCGTATTTTTTACCCGGAGTTTTAGTTGGGTTCTAAATGTTACCCGGACTTTTTTGTTTGGTTCGTATTTTTTACCCGGAGTTTTAGTTGGGTTCGTAATTTTACCCGGACTTTTTAGTTGGGTTCGTAATTTTACCCGGAGTTTTAGTTGGGTTCGTAATTTTACCCAGAGTTTTAGTTGGGTTCGTAATTTTACCCGGAGTTTTAGTTGGGTTCGTAATTTTACCCGGAGTTTTAGTTGGGTTCGTAATTTTACCCGGACATTTTAGTTGGGTTCGTATTTTTTACCCGGACTTTTAGTTGGGTTCGTAATTTTACCCGGAGTTTTAGTTGGGTTCGTAATTTTACCCGGACTTTTTAGTTGGGTTCGTAATTTTACCCGGACTTTTAGTTGGGTTCGTAATTTTACCCGGAGTTTTAGTTGGGTTCGTAATTTTACCCGGAGTTTTAGTTGCGTTCGTAATTTTACCCGGAGTTGTACTTGGGTTCGTAATTTTACCCGGAGTTTTACTTGGGTTCGTAATTTTACCCGGAGTTTTAGTTGGGTTCGTAATTTTACCCGGAGTTTTAGTTGGGTTCGTAATTTTACCCGGACTTTTTAGTTGGGTTCGTATTTTTTACCCGGACTTTTAGTTGGGTTCGTAATTTTACCCGGAGTTTTAGTTGGGTTCGTAATTTTACCCGGACTTTTTAGTTGGGTTCGTAATTTTACCCGGACTTTTTAGTTGGGTTCGTAATTTTACCCGGAGTCTTAAGTTAGGTTCGTATTTTTTATCCGGACTTTTTAGTTGGGTTCGTATTTTTTACCCGGAGTTTTAGTTGGGTTCGTAATTTTACCCGGAGTTTTAGTTGGGTTCGTATTTTTTACCCGGAGTTTTAGTTGGATTCGTATTTTTTACAAGGAGTTTTAGTTGGGTTCGTATTTTTACCCGGAGTTTTAGTTGTGTTGGTAATTTTACCCGGAGTTTTAGTTGGGTTCATATTTTTTACCGGACTTTTTAGTTGGGTTCGTATTTTTTACCCGAAGTTTTAGTTGAGTTCGTATTTTTTACCCGGAGTTTTAGTTGGGTTCGTATTTTTACCCGGATTTTTAGTTGGGTTCGTATTTTTACCCGGAGTTTTAGTTGGGTTCGTAATTTTATCCGGAGTTTTAGTTGGGTTCGTATTTTTTACCCGGACTTTTTAGTTGGGTTAGTATTTTTGCCCGGAGTTTTAGTTGGGTTCGTATTTTTTACCCGGAGTTTTAGTTGGGTTCTAAATGTTACCCGGACTTTTTTGTTTGGTTCGTATTTTTTACCCGGAGTTTTAGTTGGGTTCGTAATTTTACCCGGACCTTTTAGTTGGGTTCGTAATTTTACCCGGAGTTTTAGTTGGGTTCGTAATTTCTACCCGGAGTTTTAGTTGGGTTCGTAATTTTACCCGGAGTTTTAGTTGGGTTCGTAATTTTACCCGGAGTTTTAGTTGGGTTCGTAATTTTACCCGGACATTTTAGTTGGGTTCGTATTTTTTACCCGGACTTTTAGTTGGGTTCGTAATTTTACCCGGAGTTTTAGTTGGGTTCGTAATTTTACCCGGACTTTTTAGTTGGGTTCGTAATTTTACCCGGACTTTTAGTTGGGTTCGTAATTTTACCCGGAGTTTTAGTTGGGTTCGTAATTTTACCCGGAGTTTTAGTTGCGTTCGTAATTTTACCCGGAGTTGTACTTGGGTTCGTAATTTTACCCGGAGTTTTACTTGGGTTCGTAATTTTACCCGGAGTTTTAGTTGGGTTCGTAATTTTACCCGGAGTTTTAGTTGGGTTCGTAATTTTACCCGGACTTTTTAGTTGGGTTCGTATTTTTTACCCGGACTTTTAGTTGGGTTCGTAATTTTACCCGGAGTTTTAGTTGGGTTCGTAATTTTACCCGGACTTTTTAGTTGGGTTCGTAATTTTACCCGGACTTTTTAGTTGGGTTCGTAATTTTACCCGGAGTCTTAAGTTAGGTTCGTATTTTTTATCCGGACTTTTTAGTTGGGTTCGTATTTTTTACCCGGAGTTTTAGTTGGGTTTGTAATTTTACCCGGAGTTTTAGTTCGGTTCGTAATTTTACCCGGACTTTTTAGTTGGGTTCGTATTTTTTACCCGGACTTTTAGTTGGGTTCGTAATTTTACCCGGAGTTTTAGTTGGGTTCGTATTTTTTACCCGGAGTTTTAGTTGGATTCGTATTTTTTACAAGGAGTTTTAGTTGGGTTCGTATTTTTACCCGGAGTTTTAGTTGTGTTGGTAATTTTACCCGGAGTTTTAGTTGGGTTCATATTTTTTACCGGACTTTTTAGTTGGGTTCGTATTTTTTACCCGAAGTTTTAGTTGGGTTCGTATTTTTTACCCGGAGTTTTAGTTGGGTTCGTATTTTTACCCGGAGTTTTAGTTGGGTTCGTATTTTTACCCGGAGTTTTAGTTGGGTTCGTAATTTTATCCGGAGTTTTAGTTGGGTTCGTATTTTTTACCCGGACTTTTTAGTTGGGTTAGTATTTTTGCCCGGAGTTTTAGTTGGGTTCGTATTTTTTACCCGGAGTTTTAGTTGGGTTCTAAATGTTACCCGGACTTTTTTGTTTGGTTCGTATTTTTTACCCGGAGTTTTAGTTGGGTTCGTAATTTTACCCGGACTTTTTAGTTGGGTTCGTAATTTTACCCGGAGTTTTAGTTGGGTTCGTAATTTTACCCGGAGTTTTAGTTGGGTTCGTAATTTTACCCGGAGTTTTAGTTGGGTTCGTAATTTTACCCGGAGTTTTAGTTGGGTTCGTAATTTTACCCGGACATTTTAGTTGGGTTCGTATTTTTTACCCGGACTTTTAGTTGGGTTCGTAATTTTACCCGGAGTTTTAGTTGGGTTCGTAATTTTACCCGGACTTTTTAGTTGGGTTCGTAATTTTACCCGGACTTTTAGTTGGGTTCGTAATTTTACCCGGAGTTTTAGTTGGGTTCGTAATTTATTCGGAGTTTTAGTTGCGTTCGTAATTTTACCCGGAGTTGTACTTGGGTTCGTAATTTTACACGGAGTTTTACTTGGGTTCGTAATTTTACCCGGAGTTTTAGTTGGGTTCGTAATTTTACCCGGAGTTTTAGTTGGGTTCGTAATTTTACCCGGACTTTTTAGTTGGGTTCGTATTTTTTACCCGGACTTTTAGTTGGGTTCGTAATTTTACCCGGAGTTTTAGTTGGGTTCGTAATTTTACCCGGACTTTTTAGTTGGGTTCGTAATTTTACCCGGACTTTTTAGTTGGGTTCGTAATTTTACCCGGAGTCTTAAGTTAGGTTCGTATTTTTTATCCGGACTTTTTAGTTGGGTTCGTATTTTTTACCCGGAGTTTTAGTTGGGTTCGTAATTTTACCCGGAGTTTTAGTTGGGTTCGTAATTTTACCCGGAGTTTTAGTTGGGTTCGTAATTTTACCCGGAGTTTTAGTTGGGTTCGTAATTTTACCCGGAGTTTTAATTGCGTTCGTAATTTTACCCGGAGTTGTACTTGGGTTCGTAATTTTACCCGGAGTTTTACTTGGGTTCGTAATTTTACCCGGAGTTTTAGTTGGGTTCGTAATTTTACCCGGAGTTTTAGTTGGGTTCGTAATTTTACCCGGACTTTTTAGTTGGGTTCGTATTTTTTACCCGGACTTTTAGTTGGGTTCGTAATTTTACCCGGAGTTTTAGTTGGGTTCGTAATTTTACCCGGACTTTTTAGTTGGGTTCGTAATTTTACCCGGACTTTTTAGTTGGGTTCGTAATTTTACCCGGAGTCTTAAGTTAGGTTCGTATTTTTTATCCGGACTTTTTAGTTGGGTTCGTATTTTTTACCCGGAGTTTTAGTTGGGTTCGTAATTTTACCGGGAGTTTTAGTCGGGTTCGTAATTTTACCCGGAGTTTTAGTTGGGTTCGTAATTTTACCCGGAGTTTTAGTTGGGTTCGTAATTTTACCCGGAGTTTTAGTTGCGTTCGTAATTTTACCCGGAGTTGTACTTGGGTTCGTAATTTTACCCGGAGTTTTACTTGGGTTCGTAATTTTACCCGGAGTTTTAGTTGGGTTCGTAATTTTACCCGGAGTTTTAGTTGGGTTCGTAATTTTACCCGGACTTTTTAGTTGGGTTCGTATTTTTTACCCGGACTTTTAGTTGAGTTCGTAATTTTACCCGGAGTTTTAGTTGGGTTCGTAATTTTACCCGGACTTTTTAGTTGGGTTCGTAATTTTACCCGGACTTTTTAGTTGGGTTCGTAATTTTACCCGGAGTCTTAAGTTAGGTTCGTATTTTTTACCCGGACTTTTTAGTTGGGTTCGTATTTTTTACCCGGACTTTTAGTTGGGTTCGTAATTTTACCCGGAGTTTTAGTTGGGTTCGTATTTTTTACCCGGAGTTTTAGTTGGATTCGTATTTTTTACAAGGAGTTTTAGTTGGGTTCGTATTTTTACCCGGAGGTTTAGTTGTGTTGGTAATTTTACCCGGAGTTTTAGTTGGGTTCGTATTTTTTACCCGAAGTTTTAGTTGGGTTCGTATTTTTTACCCGAAGTTTTAGTTGGGTTCGTAATTTTACCCGGAGTTTTAGTTGGGTTCGTATTTTTACCCGGAGTTTTAGTTGGGTTCGTATTTTTTACCCGGAGTTTGAGTTGGGTTCGTATTTTTAACCGGAGTTTTAGTTGGGTTCGTATTTTTTACCCGGAGTTTTAGTTGGGTTCGTAATTTTACCCGGAGTTTTAGTTGGGTTCGTATTTTTACCCGGAGTTTTAGTTGGGTTCGTATTTTTTACCCGAAGTTTTAGTTGGGTTCGTAATTTTACCCGGAGTTTTAGTTGGGTTCGTATTTTTTACCCGGAGTTTTAGTTGGGTTCGTAATTTTACCCGGAGTTTTAGTTGGGTTCGTATTTTTTACCCGAAGTTTTAGTTGGGTTCGTAATTTTACCCGGAGTTTTAGTTGGGTTCGTATTTTTTACCCGGAGTTTTAGTTGGGTTCGTAATTTTACCCGGAGTTTTAGTTGGGTTCGTATTTTTACCCGGAGTTTTAGTTGGGTTCGTATTTTTTACCCGGAGTTTGAGTTGGGTTCGTATTTTTAACCGGAGTTTTAGTTGGGTTCGTATTTTTTACCCGGAGTTTTAGTTGGGTTCGTAATTTTACCCGGAGTTTTAGTTGGGTTCGTATTTTTTACCCGGAGTTTTAGTTGGATTCGTATTTTTTACAAGGAGTTTTAGTTGGGTTCGTATTTTTACCCGGAGGTTTAGTTGTGTTGGTAATTTTACCCGGAGTTTTAGTTGGGTTCGTATTTTTTACCCGAAGTTTTAGTTGGGTTCGTATTTTTTACCCGAAGTTTTAGTTGGGTTCGTAATTTTACCCGGAGTTTTTGGTTGGGTTCGTATTTTTACCCGGAGTTTTAGTTGGGTTCGTATTTTTTACCCGGAGTTTGAGTTGGGTTCGTATTTTTAACCGGAGTTTTAGTTGGGTTCGTATTTTTTACCCGGAGTTTTAGTTGGGTTCGTAATTTTACCCGGAGTTTTAGTTGGGTTCGTAATTTTACCCGGAGTTTTAGTTGGGTTCGTATTTTTACCCGGACTTTTTAGTTGGGTTCGTATTTTTTACCCGAAGTTTTAGTTGGGTTCGTATTTTTTACCCGGAGTTTGAGTTGGGTTCGTGTTTTTAACCGGAGTTTTAGTTGGGTTCGTATTTTTACCCGGAGTTTTAGTTGGGTTCGTAATTTTACCCGGAGTTTTAGTTGGGTTCGTAATTTTACCCGGACTTTTTAGTTGGGTTCGTATTTTTTACCCGGACTTTTAGTTGGGTTCGTAATTTTACCCGGAGTTTTAGTTGGGTTCGTATTTTTTACCCGGAGTTTTAGTTGGATTCGTATTTTTTACAAAGAGTTTTAGTTGGGTTCGTATTTTTACCCGGAGTTTTAGTTGTGTTGGTAATTTTACCCGGAGTTTTAGTTGGGTTCATATTTTTTACCGGACTTTTTAGTTGGGTTCGTATTTTTTACCCGAAGTTTTAGTTGGGTTCGTATTTTTTACCCGGAGTTTTAGTTGGGTTCGTATTTTTACCCGGAGTTTTAGTTGGGTTCGTATTTTTACCCGGAGTTTTAGTTGGGTTCGTAATTTTATCCGGAGTTTTAGTTGGGTTCGTATTTTTTACCCGGACTTTTTAGTTGGGTTAGTATTTTTGCCCGGAGTTTTAGTTGGGTTCGTATTTTTTTACCCGGAGTTTTAGTTGGGTTCTAAATGTTACCCGGACTTTTTTGTTTGGTTCGTATTTTTTACCCGGAGTTTTAGTTGGGTTCGTAATTTTACCTGGAGTTTTAAGTTAGGTTCGTATTTTTACCCGGACTTTTTAGTTGGGTTCGTATTTTTTACCCGGAGTTTTATTTGGGTTCGTAATTTTACCCGGACTTTTTAGTTGGGTTCGTAATTTTACCCGGAGTTTTAGTTGGGTTCGTAATTTTACCCGGAGTTTTAGTTGGGTTCGTAATTTTACCCGGAGTTTTAGTTGGATTCGTAATTTTACCCGGAGTTTTAGTTGGGTTCGTATTTTTAACCCGGACTTTTTAGTTGGGTTCGTATTTTTTACCCGGACTTTTAGTTGGGTTCGTAATTTTACCCGGAGTTTTAGTTGGGTTCGTAATTTTACCCGGAGTTTTAGTTGGGTTCGTAATTTTACCCGGAGTCTTGAGTTACCCGGACTTTTTAGTTGGGTTCGTATTTTTACCCGGACTTTTAGTTGGGTTCGTAATTTTACCCGGAGTTTTAGTTGGGTTCGTAATTTTACCCGGAGTTTTAGTTGGGTTCGTAATTTTACCCGGAGTTTTACTTGGGTTCGTAATTTTACCCGGAGTTTTACTTGGGTTCGTAATTTTACCCGGAGTTTTAGTTGGGTTCGTAATTTTACCCGGAGTTTTAGTTGGGTTCGTAATTTTACCCGGAGTTTTAGTTGAGTTAGTAATTTTACCCGGAGTTTTAGTTGGGTTCGTAATTTTACCCGGACTTTTTAGTTGGGTTCGTAATTTTACCCGGAGTCTTAAGTTAGGTTCGTATTTTTTATCCGGACTTTTTAGTTGGGTTCGTATTTTTTACCCGGAGTTTTAGTTGGGTTCGTAATTTTACCCGGAGTTTTAGTTGGGTTCGCAATTTTACCCGGACTTTTTAGTTGGGTTCGTATTTTTTAACCGGACTTTTAGTTGGGTTCGTAATTTTACCCGGAGTTTTAGTTGGGTTCGTAATTTTACCCGGAGTTTTAGTTGGGTTCGTAATTTTACCCGGACTTTTTAGTTGGGTTCGTAATTTTACCCGGACTTTTTAGTTGGGTTCGTAATTTTACCCGGACTTTTAGTTGGGTTCGTAATTTTACCCGGAGTTGTAGTTGGGTTCGTAATTTTACCCGGAGTTTTAGTTGCGTTCGTAATTTTACCCGGAGTTGTACTTGGGTTCGTAATTTTACCCGGAGTTTTACTTGGGTTCGTAATTTTACCCGGAGTTTTAGTTGGGTTCGTATTTTTACCCGGACTTTTTAGTTGGGTTCGTATTTTTTACCCGGAGTTTTATTTGGGTTCGTAATTTTACCCGGACTTTTTAGTTGGGTTCGTAATTTTACCCGGAGTTTTAGTTGGGTTCGTAATTTTACCCGGAGTTTTAGTTGGGTTCGTAATTTTACCCGGAGTTTTAGTTGGGTTTGTAATTTTACCCGGAGTTTTAGTTGGGTTCGTATTTTTAACCCGGACTTTTTAGTTGGGTTCGTATTTTTTACCCGGACTTTTAGTTGGGTTCGTAATTTTACCCGGAGTTTTAGTTGGGTTCGTAATTTTACCCGGAGTTTTAGTTGGGTTCGTAATTTTACCCGGAGTCTTGAGTTACCCGGACTTTTTAGTTGGGTTCGTATTTTTACCCGGACTTTTAGTTGGGTTCGTAATTTTACCCGGAGTTTTAGTTGGGTTCGTAATTTTACCCGGAGTTTTAGTTGGGTTCGTAATTTTACCCGGAGTTTTACTTGGGTTCGTAATTTTACCCGGAGTTTTAGTTGGGTTCGTAATTTTACCCGGAGTTTTAGTTGGGTTCGTAATTTTACCCGGACTTTTTAGTTGGGTTCGTATTTTTTACCCGGACTTTTAGTTGGGTTCGTAATTTTACCCGGAGTTTTAGTTGGGTTCGTAATTTTACCCGGAGTTTTAGTTGAGTTAGTAATTTTACCCGGAGTTTTAGTTGGGTTCGTAATTTTACCCGGACTTTTTAGTTGGGTTCGTAATTTTACCCGGAGTCTTAAGTTAGGTTCGTATTTTTTATCCGGACTTTTTAGCTGGGTTCGTATTTTTTACCCGGAGTTTTAGTTGGGTTCGTAATTTTACCCGGAGTTTTAGTTGGGTTCGCAATTTTACCCGGACTTTTTAGTTGGTTTCGTATTTTTTAACCGGACTTTTAGTTGGGTTCGTAATTTTACCCGGAGTTTTAGTTGGGTTCGTAATTTTACCCGGAGTTTTAGTTGGGTTCGTAATTTTACCCGGACTTTTTAGTTGGGTTCGTAATTTTACCCGGACTTTTTAGTTGGGTTCGTAATTTTACCCGGACTTTTAGTTGGGTTCGTAATTTTACCCGGAGTTTTACTTGGGTTCGTAATTTTACCCGGAGTTTTAGTTGCGTTCGTAATTTTACCCGGAGTTGTACTTGGGTTCGTAATTTTACCCGGAGTTTTACTTGGGTTCGTAATTTTACCCGGAGTTTTAGTTGGGTTCGTAATTTTACCCGGAGTTTTAGTTGGGTTCGTAATTTTACCCGGACTTTTTAGTTGGGTTCGTATTTTTTACCCGGACTTTTAGTTGGGTTCGTAATTTTACCCGGAGTTTTAGTTGGGTTCGTAATTTTACCCGGAGTTTTAGTTGAGTTCGTAATTTTACCCGGAGTTTTAGTTGGGTTCGTAATTTTACCCGGACTTTTTAGTTGGGTTCGTAATTTTACCCGGACTTTTTAGTTGGGTTCGTAATTTTACCCGGAGTCTTAAGTTAGGTTCGTATTTTTTATCCGGACTTTTTAGTTGGGTTCGTATTTTTTACCCGGAGTTTTAGTTGGGTTCGTAATTTTACCCGGAGTTTTAGTTGGGTTCGTAATTTTACCCGGACTTTTTAGTTGGGTACGTATTTTTTACCCGGACTTTTAGTTGGGTTCGTAATTTTACCCGGAGTTTTAGTTGGGTTCGTATTTTTTACCCGGAGTTTTAGTTGGATTCGTATTTTTTACAAGGAGTTTTAGTTGGGTTCGTATTTTTACCCGGAGTTTTAGTTGTGTTGGTAATTTTACCCGGAGTTTTAGTTGGGTTCATATTTTTTACCGGACTTTTTAGTTGGGTTCGTATTTTTTACCCGAAGTTTTAGTTGGGTTCGTATTTTTTACCCGGAGTTTTAGTTGGGTTCGTATTTTTACCCGGAGTTTTAGTTGGGTTCGTATTTTTACCCGGAGTTTTAGTTGGGTTTGTAATTTTATCCGGAGTTTTAGTTGGGTTCGTATTTTTTACCCGGACTTTTTAGCTGGGTTAGTATTTTTGCCCGGAGTTTTAGTTGGGTTCGTATTTTTTTACCCGGAGTTTTAGTTGGGTTCTAAATGTTACCCGGACTTTTTTGTTTGGTTCGTATTTTTTACCCGGAATTTTAGTTGGGTTCGTAATTTTACTCGGACTTTTTAGTTGGGTTCGTAATTTTACCCGGAGTTTTAGTTGGGTTCGTAATTTTACCCGGAGTTTTAGTTGGGTTCGTAATTTTACCCGGAGTTTTAGTTGGGTTCGTAATTTTACCCGGAGTTTTAGTTGGGTTCGTAATTTTACCCGGACATTTTAGTTGGGTTCGTATTTTTTACCCGGACTTTTAGTTGGGTTCGTAATTTTACCCGGAGTTTTAGTTGGGTTCGTAATTTTACCCGGACTTTTTAGTTGGGTTCGTAATTTTACCCGGACTTTTAGTTGGGTTCGTAATTTTACCCGGAGTTTTAGTTGGGTTCGTAATTTTACCCGGAGTTTTAGTTGCGTTCGTAATTTTACCCGGAGTTGTACTTGGGTTCGTAATTTTACCCGGAGTTTTACTTGGGTTCGTAATTTTACCCGGAGTTTTAGTTGGGTTCGTAATTTTACCCGGAGTTTTAGTTGGGTTCGTAATTTTACCCGGACTTTTTAGTTGGGTTCGTAATTTTACCCGGACTTTTTAGTTGGGTTCGTAATTTTACCCGGAGTCTTAAGTTAGGTTCGTATTTTTTATCCGGACTTTTTAGTTGGGTTCGAATTTTTTACCCGGAGTTTTAGTTGGGTTCGTAATTTTACCCGGAGTTTTAGTTGGGTTCGTAATTTTACCCGGAGTTTTAGTTGGGTTCGTAATTTTACCCGGACTTTTTAGTTGGGTTCGTAATTTTATCCGGACTTTTTAGTTGGGTTCGTAATTTTACCCGGAGTCTTAAGTTAGGTTCGTATTTTTTATCCGGACTTTTTAGTTGGGTTCGTATTTTTTACCCGGAGTTTTAGTTGGGTTCGTAATTTTACCCGGAGTTTTAGTCGGGTTCGTAATTTTACCCGGAGTTTTAGTTGGGTTCGTAATTTTACCCGGAGTTTTAGTTGGGTTCGTAATTTTACCGGGAGTTTTAGTTGCGTTCGTAATTTTACCCGGAGTTGTACTTGGGTTCGTAATTTTACCCGGAGTTTTACTTGGGTTCGTAATTTTACCCGGAGTTTTAGTTGGGTTCGTAATTTTACCCGGAGTTTTAGTTGGGTTCGTAATTTTACCCGGACTTTTTAGTTGGGTTCGTATTTTTTACCCGGACTTTTAGTTGAGTTCGTAATTTTACCCGGAGTTTTAGTTGGGTTCGTAATTTTACCCGGACTTTTTAGTTGGGTTCGTAATTTTACCCGGACTTTTTAGTTGGGCTCGTAATTTTACCCGGAGTCTTAAGTTAGGTTCGTATTTTTTACCCGGACTTTTTAGTTGGGTTCGTATTTTTTACCCGGACTTTTAGTTGGGTTCGTAATTTTACCCGGAGTTTTAGTTGGGTTCGTATTTTTTACCCGGAGTTTTAGTTGGATTCGTATTTTTTACAAGGAGTTTTAGTTGGGTTCGTATTTTTACCCGGAGGTTTAGTTGTGTTGGTAATTTTACCCGGAGTTTTAGTTGGATTCATATTTTTTACCGGACTTTTTAGTTGGGTTCGTATTTTTTACCCGAAGTTTTAGTTGGGTTCGTATTTTTTACCCGGAGTTTGAGTTGGGTTCGTATTTTTACCCGGAGTTTTAGTTGGGTTCGTATTTTTACCCGGAGTTTTAGTTGGGTTCGTAATTTTACCCGGAGTTTTAGTTGGGTTCGTAATTTTACCCGGACTTTTTAGTTGGGTTCGTATTTTTTACCCGGACTTTTAGTTGTGTTCGTAATTTTACCCGGAGTTTTAGTTGGGTTCGTATTTTTTACCCGGAGTTTTAGTTGGATTCGTATTTTTTACAAGGAGTTTTAGGTGGGTTCGTATTTTTACCCGGAGTTTTAGTTGTGTTGGTAATTTTACCCGGAGTTTTAGTTGGGTTCATATTTTTTACCGGACTTTTTAGTTGAGTTCGTATTTTTTACCCGAAGTTTTAGTTGGGTTCGTATTTTTTACCCGGAGTTTTAGTTGGGTTCGTATTTTTACCCGGAGTTTTAGTTGGGTTCGTATTTTTACCCGGAGTTTTAGTTGCGTTCGTAATTTTACCCGGAGTTGTACTTGGGTTCGTAATTTTACCCGGAGTTTTACTTGGGTTCGTAATTTTACCCGGAGTTTTAGTTGGGTTCGTAATTTTACCCGGAGTTTTAGTTGGGTTCGTAATTTTACCCGGACTTTTTAGTTGGGTTCGTATTTTTTACCCGGACTTTTAGTTGAGTTCGTAATTTTACCCGGAGTTTTAGTTGGGTTCGTAATTTTACCCGGACTTTTTAGTTGGGTTCGTAATTTTACCCGGACTTTTTAGTTGGGTTCGCAATTTTACCCGGAGTCTTAAGTTAGGTTCGTATTTTTTACCCGGACTTTTTAGTTGGGTTCGTATTTTTTACCCGGACTTTTAGTTGGGTTCGTAATTTTACCCGGAGTTTTAGTTGGGTTCGTATTTTTTACCCGGAGTTTTAGGTGGATTCGTATTTTTTACAAGGAGTTTTAGTTGGGTTCGTATTTTTACCCGGAGGTTTAGTTGTGTTGGTAATTTTACCCGGAGTTTTAGTTGGGTTCATATTTTTTACCGGACTTTTTAGTTGGGTTCGTATTTTTTACCCGAAGTTTTAGTTGGGTTCGTATTTTTTACCCGGAGTTTGAGTTGGGTTCGTATTTTTACCCGGAGTTTTAGTTGGGTTCGTATTTTTACCCGGAGTTTTAGTTGGGTTCGTAATTTTACCCGGAGTTTTAGTTGGGTTCGTAATTTTACCCGGACTTTTTAGTTGGGTTCGTATTTTTTACCCGGACTTTTAGTTGGGTTCGTAATTTTACCCGGAGTTTTAGTTGGGTTCGTATTTTTTACCCGGAGTTTTAGTTGGATTCGTATTTTTTACAAGGAGTTTTAGTTGGGTTCGTATTTTTACCCGGAGTTTTAGTTGTGTTGGTAATTTTACCCGGAGTTTTAGTTGGGTTCATATTTTTTACCGGACTTTTTAGTTGGGTTCGTATTTTTTACCCGAAGTTTTAGTTGGGTTCGTATTTTTTACCCGGAGTTTTAGTTGGGTTCGTATTTTTACCCGGAGTTTTAGTTGGGTTCGTATTTTTACCCGGAGTTTTAGTTGGGTTCGTAATTTTATCCGGAGTTTTAGTTGGGTTCGTATTTTTTACCCGGACTTTTTAGCTGGGTTAGTATTTTTGCCCGGAGTTTTAGTTGGGTTCGTATTTTTTTACCCGGAGTTTTAGTTGGGTTCTAAATGTTACCCGGACTTTTTTGTTTGGTTCGTATTTTTTACCCGGAGTTTTAGTTGGGTTCGTAATTTTACCCGGACTTTTTAGTTGGGTTCGTAATTTTACCCGGAGTTTTAGTTGGGTTCGTAATTTTACCCGGAGTTTTAGTTGGGTTCGTAATTTTACCCGGAGTTTTAGTTGGGTTCGTAATTTTACCCGGAGTTTTAGTTGGGTTCGTAATTTTACCCGGACATTTCAGTTGTGTTCGTATTTTTTACCCGGACTTTTAGTTGGGTTCGTAATTTTACCCGGAGTTTTAGTTGGGTTCGTAATTTTACCCGGACTTTTTAGTTGGGTTCGTAATTTTACCCGGACTTTTAGTTGGGTTCGTAATTTTACCCGGAGTTTTAGTTGGGTTCGTAATTTTACCCGGAGTTTTAGTTGCGTTCGTAATTTTACCCGGAGTTGTACTTGGGTTCGTAATTTTACCCGGAGTTTTACTTGGGTTCGTAATTTTACCCGGAGTTTTAGTTGGGTTCGTAATTTTACCCGGAGTTTTAGTTGGGTTCGTAATTTTACCCGGACTTTTTAGTTGGGTTCGTAATTTTACCCGGACTTTTTAGTTGGGTTCGTAATTTTACCCGGAGTCTTAAGTTAGGTTCGTATTTTTTATCCGGACTTTTTAGTTGGGTTCGAATTTTTTACCCGGAGTTTTAGTTGGGTTCGTAATTTTACCCGGAGTTTTAGTTGGGTTCGTAATTTTACCCGGAGTTTTAGTTGGGTTCGTAATTTTACCCGGACTTTTTAGTTGGGTTCGTAATTTTATCCGGACTTTTTAGTTGGGTTCGTAATTTTACCCGGAGTCTTAAGTTAGGTTCGTATTTTTTATCCGGACTTTTTAGTTGGGTTCGTATTTTTTACCCGGAGTTTTAGTTGGGTTCGTAATTTTACCCGGAGTTTTAGTCGGGTTCGTAATTTTACCCGGAGTTTTACTTGGGTTCGTAATTTTACCCGGAGTTTTAGTTGGGTTCGTAATTTTACCGGGAGTTTTAGTTGCGTTCGTAATTTTACCCGGAGTTGTACTTGGGTTCGTAATTTTACCCGGAGTTTTAGTTGGGTTCGTAATTTTACCCGGACTTTTTAGTTGGGTTCGTATTTTTTACCCGGACTTTTAGTTGAGTTCGTAATTTTACCCGGAGTTTTAGTTGGGTTCGTAATTTTACCCGGACTTTTTAGTTGGGTTCGTAATTTTACCCGGACTTTTTAGTTGGGCTCGTAATTTTACCCGGAGTCTTAAGTTAGGTTCGTATTTTTTACCCGGACTTTTTAGTTGGGTTCGTATTTTTTACCCGGACTTTTAGTTGGGTTCGTAATTTTACCCGGAGTTTTAGTTGGGTTCGTATTTTTTACCCGGAGTTTTAGTTGGATTCGTATTTTTTACAAGGAGTTTTAGTTGGGTTCGTATTTTTACCCGGAGGTTTAGTTGTGTTGGTAATTTTATCCGGAGTTTTAGTTGGATTCATATTTTTTACCGGACTTTTTAGTTGGGTTCGTATTTTTTACCCGAAGTTTTAGTTGGGTTCGTATTTTTTACCCGGAGTTTGAGTTGGGTTCGTATTTTTACCCGGAGTTTTAGTTGGGTTCGTATTTTTACCCGGAGTTTTAGTTGGGTTCGTAATTTTACCCGGAGTTTTAGTTGGGTTCGTAATTTTACCCGGACTTTTTAGTTGGGTTCGTATTTTTTACCCGGACTTTTAGTTGGGTTCGTAATTTTACCCGGAGTTTTAGTTGGGTTCGTATTTTTTACCCGGAGTTTTAGTTGGATTCGTATTTTTTACAAGGAGTTTTAGTTGGGTTCGTATTTTTACCCGGAGTTTTAGTTGTGTTGGTAATTTTACCCGGAGTTTTAGTTGGGTTCATATTTTTTACCGGACTTTTTAGTTGGGTTCGTATTTTTTACCCGAAGTTTTAGTTGGGTTCGTATTTTTTACCCGGAGTTTTAGTTGGGTTCGTATTTTTACCCGGAGTTTTAGTTGGGTTCGTATTTTTACCCGGAGTTTTAGTTGCGTTCGTAATTTTACCCGGAGTTGTACTTGGGTTCGTAATTTTACCCGGAGTTTTACTTGGGTTCGTAATTTTACCCGGAGTTTTAGTTGGGTTCGTAATTTTACCCGGAGTTTTAGTTGGGTTCGTAATTTTACCCGGACTTTTTAGTTGGGTTCGTATTTTTTACCCGGACTTTTAGTTGAGTTCGTAATTTTACCCGGAGTTTTAGTTGGGTTCGTAATTTTACCCGGACTTTTTAGTTGGGTTCGTAATTTTACCCGGACTTTTTAGTTGGGTTCGCAATTTTACCCGGAGTCTTAAGTTAGGTTCGTATTTTTTACCCGGACTTTTTAGTTGGGTTCGTATTTTTTACCCGGACTTTTAGTTGGGTTCGTAATTTTACCCGGAGTTTTAGTTGGGTTCGTATTTTTTACCCGGAGTTTTAGTTGGATTCGTATTTTTTACAAGGAGTTTTAGTTGGGTTCGTATTTTTACCCGGAGGTTTAGTTGTGTTGGTAATTTTACCCGGAGTTTTAGTTGGGTTCATATTTTTTACCGGACTTTTTAGTTGGGTTCGTATTTTTTACCCGAAGTTTTAGTTGGGTTCGTATTTTTTACCCGGAGTTTGAGTTGGGTTCGTATTTTTACCCGGAGTTTTAGTTGGGTTCGTATTTTTACCCGGAGTTTTAGTTGGGTTCGTAATTTTACCCGGAGTTTTAGTTGGGTTCGTAATTTTACCCGGACTTTTTAGTTGGGTTCGTATTTTTTACCCGGACTTTTAGTTGGGTTCGTAATTTTACCCGGAGTTTTAGTTGGGTTCGTATTTTTTACCCGGAGTTTTAGTTGGATTCGTATTTTTTACAAGGAGTTTTAGTTGGGTTCGTATTTTTACCCGGAGTTTTAGTTGTGTTGGTAATTTTACCCGGAGTTTTAGTTGGGTTCATATTTTTTACCGGACTTTTTAGTTGGGTTCGTATTTTTTACCCGAAGTTTTAGTTGGGTTCGTATTTTTTACCCGGAGTTTTAGTTGGGTTCGTATTTTTACCCGGAGTTTTAGTTGGGTTCGTATTTTTACCCGGAGTTTTAGTTGGGTTCGTAATTTTATCCGGAGTTTTAGTTGGGTTCGTATTTTTTACCCGGACTTTTTAGTTGGGTTAGTATTTTTGCCCGGAGTTTTAGTTGGGTTCGTATTTTTTTACCCGGAGTTTTAGTTGGGTTCTAAATGTTACCCGGACTTTTTTGTTTGGTTCGTATTTTTTACCCGGAGTTTTAGTTGGGTTCGTAATTTTACCTGGAGTTTTAAGTTAGGTTCGTATTTTTACCCGGACTTTTAGTTGGGTTCGTATTTTTTACCCGGAGTTTTATTTGGGTTCGTAATTTTACCCGGACTTTTTAGTTGGGTTCGTAATTTTACCCGGAGTTTTAGTTGGGTTCGTAATTTTACCCGGAGTTTTAGTTGGGTTCGTAATTTTACCCGGAGTTTTAGTTGGGTTCGTAATTTTACCCGGAGTTTTAGTTGGGTTCGTATTTTTAACCCGGACTTTTTAGTTGGGTTCGTATTTTTTACCAGGACTTTTAGTTGGGTTCGTAATTTTACCCGGAGTTTTAGTTGGGTTCGTAATTTTACCCGGAGTTTTAGTTGGGTTCGTAATTTTACCCGGAGTCTTGAGTTACCCGGACTTTTTAGTTGGGTTCGTATTTTTACCCGGACTTTTAGTTGGGTTCGTAATTTTACCCGGAGTTTTAGTTGGGTTCGTAATTTTACCCGGAGTTTTAGTTGGGTTCGTAATTTTACCCGGAGTTTTACTTGGGTTCGTAATTTTACCCGGAGTTTTACTTGGGTTCGTAATTTTACCCGGAGTTTTAGTTGGGTTCGTAATTTTACCCGGAGTTTTAGTTGGGTTCGTAATTTTACCCGGACTTTTTAGTTGGGTTCGTATTTTTTACCCGGACTTTTAGTTGGGTTCGTAATTTTACCCGGAGTTCTAGTTGGGTTCGTAATTTTACCCGGAGTTTTAGTTGAGTTAGTAATTTTACCCGGAGTTTTAGTTGGGTTCGCAATTTTACCCGGACTTTTTAGTTGGGTTCGTATTTTTTAACCGGACTTTTAGTTGGGTTCGTAATTTTACCCGGAGTTTTAGTTGGGTTCGTAATTTTACCCGGAGTTTTAGTTGGGTTCGTAATTTTACCCGGACTTTTTAGTTGGGTTCGTAATTTTACCCGGACTTTTTAGTTGGGTTCGTAATTTTACCCGGACTTTTAGTTGGGTTCGTAATTTTACCCGGAGTTTTAGTTGGGTTCGTAATTTTACCCGGAGTTTTAGTTGCGTTCGTAATTTTACCCGGAGTTGTACTTGGGTTCGTAATTTTACCCGGAGTTTTACTTGGGTTCGTAATTTTACCCGGAGTTTTAGTTGGGTTCGTAATTTTACCCGGAGTTTTAGTTGGGTTCGTAATTTTACCCGGACTTTTTATTTGGGTTCGTATTTTTTACCCGGACTTTTAGTTGGGTTCGTAATTTTACCCGGAGTTTTAGTTGGGTTCGTAATTTTACCCGGAGTTTTAGTTGAGTTCGTAATTTTACCCGGAGTTTTAGTTGGGTTCGTAATTTTACCCGGACTTTTTAGTTGGGTTCGTAATTTTACCCGGACTTTTTAGTTGGGTTCGTAATTTTACCCGGAGTCTTAAGTTAGGTTCGTATTTTTTATCCGGACTTTTTAGTTGGGTTCGTATTTTTTACCCGGAGTTTTAGTTGGGTTCGTAATTTTACCCGGAGTTTTAGTTGGGTTCGTAATTTTACCCGGACTTTTTAGTTGGGTTCGTATTTTTTACCCGGACTTTTAGTTGGGTTCGTAATTTTACCCGGAGTTTTAGTTGGGTTCGTATTTTTTACCCGGAGTTTTAGTTGGATTCGTATTTTTTACAAGGAGTTTTAGTTGGGTTCGTATTTTTACCCGGAGTTTTAGTTGTGTTGGTAATTTTACCCGGAGTTTTAGTTGGGTTCATATTTTTTACCGGACTTTTTAGTTGGGTTCGTATTTTTTACCCGAAGTTTTAGTTGGGTTCGTATTTTTTACCCGGAGTTTTAGTTGGGTTCGTATTTTTACCCGGAGTTTTAGTTGGGTTCGTATTTTTACCCGGAGTTTTAGTTGGGTTCGTAATTTTATCCGGAGTTTTAGTTGGGTTCGTATTTTTTACCCGGACTTTTTAGTTGGGTTAGTATTTTTGCCCGGAGTTTTAGTTGGGTTCGTATTTTTTTACCCGGAGTTTTAGTTGGGTTCTAAATGTTACCCGGACTTTTTTGTTTGGTTCGTATTTTTTACCCGGAGTTTTAGTTGGGTTCGTAATTTTACCCGGACTTTTTAGTTGGGTTCGTAATTTTACCCGGAGTTTTAGTTGGGTTCGTAATTTTACCCGGAGTTTTAGTTGGGTTCGTAATTTTACCCGGAGTTTTAGTTGGGTTCGTAATTTTACCCGGAGTTTTAGTTGGGTTCGTAATTTTACCCGGACATTTTAGTTTGGTTCGTATTTTTTACCCGGACTTTTAGTTGGGTTCGTAATTTTACCCGGAGTTTTAGTTGGGTTCGTAATTTTACCCGGACTTTTTAGTTGGGTTCGTAATTTTACCCGGACTTTTAGTTGGGTTCGTAATTTTACCCGGAGTTTTAGTTGGGTTCGTAATTTTACCCGGAGTTTTAGTTGCGTTCGTAATTTTACCCGGAGTTGTACTTGGGTTCGTAATTTTACCCGGAGTTTTACTTGGGTTCGTAATTTTACCCGGAGTTTTAGTTGGGTTCGTAATTTTACCCGGAGTTTTAGTTGGGTTCGTAATTTTACCCGGACTTTTTAGTTGGGTTCGTATTTTTTACCCGGACTTTTAGTTGGGTTCGTAATTTTACCCGGAGTTTTAGTTGGGTTCGTAATTTTACCCGGACTTTTTAGTTGGGTTCGTAATTTTACCCGGACTTTTTAGTTGGGTTCGTAATTTTACCCGGAGTCTTAAGTTAGGTTCGTATTTTTTATCCGGACTTTTTAGTTGGGTTCGAATTTTTTACCCGGAGTTTTAGTTGGGTTCGTAATTTTACCCGGAGTTTTAGTTGGGTTCGTAATTTTACCCGGAGTTTTAGTTGGGTTCGTAATTTTACCCGGAGTTTTAGTTGGGTTCGTAATTTTACCCGGAGTTTTAGTTGCGTTCGTAATTTTACCCGGAGTTGTACTTGGGTTCGTAATTTTACCCGGAGTTTTACTTGGGTTCGTAATTTTACCCGGAGTTTTAGTTGGGTTCGTAATTTTACCCGGAGTTTTAGTTGGGTTCGTAATTTTACCCGGACTTTTTAGTTGGGTTCGTATTTTTTACCCGGACTTTTAGTTGGGTTCGTAATTTTACCCGGAGTTTTAGTTGGGTTCGTAATTTTACCCGGACTTTTTAGTTGGGTTCGTAATTTTACCCGGACTTTTTAGTTGGGTTCGTAATTTTACCCGGAGTCTTAAGTTAGGTTCGTATTTTTTATCCGGACTTTTTAGTTGGGTTCGTATTTTTTACCCGGAGTTTTAGTTGGGTTCGTAATTTTACCCGGAGTTTTAGTCGGGTTCGTAATTTTACCCGGAGTTTTAGTTGGGTTCGTAATTTTACCCGGAGTTTTAGTTGGGTTCGTAATTTTACCGGGAGTTTTAGTTGCGTTCGTAATTTTACCCAGAGTTGTACTTGGGTTCGTAATTTTACCCGGAGTTTTACTTGGGTTCGTAATTTTACCCGGAGTTTTAGTTGGGTTCGTAATTTTACCCGGAGTTTTAGTTGGGTTCGTAATTTTACCCGGACTTTTTAGTTGGGATCGTATTTTTTACCCGGACTTTTAGTTGAGTTCGTAATTTTACCCGGAGTTTTAGTTGGGTTCGTAATTTTACCCGGACTTTTTAGTTGGGTTCGTAATTTTACCCGGACTTTTTAGTTGGGTTCGTAATTTTACCCGGAGTCTTAAGTTAGGTTCGTATTTTTTACCCGGACTTTTTAGTTGGGTTCGTATTTTTTACCCGGACTTTTAGTTGGGTTCGTAATTTTACCCGGAGTTTTAGTTGGGTTCGTATTTTTTACCCGGAGTTTTAGTTGGATTCGTATTTTTTACAAGGAGTTTTAGTTGGGTTCGTATTTTTACCCGGAGGTTTAGTTGTGTTGGTAATTTTACCCGGAGTTTTAGTTGGGTTCATATTTTTTACCGGACTTTTTAGTTGGGTTCGTATTTTTTACCCGAAGTTTTAGTTGGGTTCGTATTTTTTACCCGGAGTTTGAGTTGGGTTCGTATTTTTACCCGGAGTTTTAGTTGGGTTCGTATTTTTACCCGGAGTTTTAGTTGGGTTCGTAATTTTACCCGGAGTTTTAGTTGGATTCGTAATTTTACCCGGACTTTTTAGTTGGGTTCGTATTTTTTACCCGGACTTTTAGTTGGGTTCGTAATTTTACCCGGAGTTTTAATTGGGTTCGTATTTTTTACCCGGAGTTTTAGTTGGATTCGTATTTTTTACAAGGAGTTTTAGTTGGGTTCGTATTTTTACCCGGAGTTTTAGTTGTGTTGGTAATTTTACCCGGAGTTTTAGTTGGGTTCATATTTTTTACCGGACTTTTTAGTTGGGTTCGTATTTTTTACCCGAAGTTTTAGTTGGGTTCGTATTTTTTACCCGGAGTTTTAGTTGGGTTCGTATTTTTACCCGGAGTTTTAGTTGGGTTCGTATTTTTACCCGGAGTGTTAGTTGGGTTCGTAATTTTATCCGGAGTTTTAGTTGGGTTCGTATTTTTTACCCGGACTTTTTAGTTGGGTTAGTATTTTTGCCCGGAGTTTTAGTTGGGTTCGTATTTTTTTACCCGGAGTTTTAGTTGGGTTCTAAATGTTACCCGGACTTTTTTGTTTGGTTCGTATTTTTTACCCGGAGTTTTAGTTGGGTTCGTAATTTTACCCGGACTTTTTAGTTGGGTTCGTAATTTTACCCGGAGTTTTAGTTGGGTTCGTAATTTTACCCGGAGTTTTAGTTGGGTTCGTAATTTTACCCGGAGTTTTAGTTGGGTTCGTAATTTTACCCGGAGTTTTAGTTGGGTTCGTAATTTTACCCGGACATTTTAGTTGGGTTCGTATTTTTTACCCGGACTTTTAGTTGGGTTCGTAATTTTACCCGGAGTTTTAGTTGGGTTCGTAATTTTACCCGGACTTTTTAGTTGGGTTCGTAATTTTACCCGGACTTTTAGTTGGGTTCGTAATTTTACCCGGAGTTTTAGTTGGGTTCGTAATTTTACCCGGAGTTTTAGTTGCGTTCGTAATTTTACCCGGAGTTGTACTTGGGTTCGTAATTTTACCCGGAGTTTTACTTGGGTTCGTAATTTTACCCGGAGTTTTAGTTGGGTTCGTAATTTTACCCGGAGTTTTAGTTGGGTTCGTAATTTTACCCGGAGTTTTAGTTGGGTTCGTAATTTTACCCGGAGTTTTAGTTGGGTTCGTAATTTTACCCGGAGTTTTAGTTAAGTTCGTAATTTTACCCGGACATTTTAGTTGGGTTCGTATTTTTTACCCGGACTTTTAGTTGGGTTCGTAATTTTACCCTTAGTTTTAGTTGGGTTCGTAATTTTACCCGGACTTTTTAGTTGGGTTCGTAATTTTACCCGGACTTTTAGTTGGGTTCGTAATTTTACCCGGAGTTTTAGTTGGGTTCGTAATTTTACCCGGAGTTTTAGTTGCGTTCGTAATTTTACCCGGAGTTGTACTTGGGTTCGTAATTTTACCCGGAGTTTTACTTGGGTTCGTAATTTTACCCGGAGTTTTAGTTGGGTTCGTAATTTTACCCGGAGTTTTAGTTGGGTTCGTAATTTTACCCGGACTTTTTAGTTGGGTTCGTATTTTTTACCCGGACTTTAGTTGGGTTCGTAATTTTACCCGGAGTTTTAGTTGCGTTCGTAATTTTACCCGGACTTTTTAGTTGGGTTCGTAATTTTACCCGGACTTTTTAGTTGGGTTCGTAATTTTACCCGGAGTCTTAAGTTAGGTTCGTATTTTTTATCCGGACTTTTTAGTTGGGTTCGTATTTTTTACCCGGAGTTTTAGTTGGGTTCGTAATTTTACCCGGAGTTTTAGTTGGGTTCGTAATTTTACCCGGAGTTTTAGTTGGGTTCGTAATTTTACCCGAAGTTTTAGTTGGGTTCGTAATTTTACCCGGAGTTTTAGTTGCGTTCGTAATTTTACCCGGAGTTGTACTTGGGTTCGTAATTTTACCCGGAGTTTTACTTGGGTTCGTAATTTTACCCGGAGTTTTAGTTGGGTTCGTAATTTTACCCGGAGTTTTAGTTGGGTTCGTAATTTTACCCGGACTTTTTAGTTGGGTTCGTATTTTTTACCCGGACTTTTAGTTGGGTTCGTAATTTTACCCGGAGTTTTAGTTGGGTTCGTAATTTTACCCGGACTTTTTAGTTGGGTTCGTAATTTTACCCGGACTTTTTAGTTGGGTTCGTAATTTTACCCGGAGTCTTAAGTTAGGTTCGTATTTTTTATCCGGACTTTTTAGTTGGGTTCGTATTTTTTACCCGGAGTTTTAGTTGGGTTCGTAATTTTACCCGGAGTTTTAGTCGGGTTCGTAATTTTACCCGGAGTTTTAGTTGGGTTCGTAATTTTACCCGGAGTTTTAGTTGGGTTCGTAATTTTACCCGGAGTTTTAGTTGCGTTCGTAATTTTACCCGGAGTTGTACTTGGGTTCGTAATTTTACCCGGAGTTTTACTTGGGTTCGTAATTTTACCCGGAGTTTTAGTTGGGTTCGTAATTTTACCCGGAGTTTTAGTTGGGTTCGTAATTTTACCCGGACTTTTTAGTTGGGTTCGTATTTTTTACCCGGACTTTTAGTTGAATCCGTAATTTTACCCGGAGTTTTAGTTGGGTTCGTAATTTTACCCGGACTTTTTAGTTGGGTTCGTAATTTTACCCGGACTTTTTAGTTGGGTTCGTAATTTTACCCGGAGTCTTAAGTTAGGTTCGTATTTTTTACCCGGACTTTTTAGTTGGGTTCGTATTTTTTACCCGGACTTTTAGTTGGGTTCGTAATTTTACCCGGAGTTTTAGTTGGGTTCGTATTTTTTACCCGGAGTTTTAGTTGGATTCGTATTTTTTACAAGGAGTTTTAGTTGGGTTCGTATTTTTACCCGGAGGTTTAGTTGTGTTGGTAATTTTACCCGGAGTTTTAGTTGGGTTCATATTTTTTACCGGACTTTTTAGTTGGGTTCGTATTTTTTACCCGAAGTTTTAGTTGGGTTCGTATTTTTTACCCGGAGTTTGAGTTGGGTTCGTATTTTTACCCGGAGTTTTAGTTGGGTTCGTATTTTTACCCGGAGTTTTAGTTGGGTTCGTAATTTTACCCGGAGTTTTAGTTGGGTTCGTAATTTTACCCGGACTTTTTAGTTGGGTTCGTATTTTTTACCCGGAGTTTTAGTTGGGTTCGTAATTTTACCCGGAGTTTTAGTTGGGTTCGTATTTTTTACCCGGAGTTTTAGTTGGATTCGTATTTTTTACAAGGAGTTTTAGTTGGGTTCGTATTTTTACCCGGAGTTTTAGTTGTGTTGGTAATTTTACCCGGAGTTTTAGTTGGGTTCATATTTTTTACCGGACTTTTTAGTTGGGTTCGTATTTTTTACCCGGAGTTTTAGTTGGGTTCGTATTTTTACCCGGAGTTTTAGTTGGGTTCGTATTTTTACCCGGAGTTTTAGTTGGGTTCGTAATTTTATCCGGAGTTTTAGTTGGGTTCGTATTTTTTACCCGGACTTTTTAGTTGGGTTAGTATTTTTGCCCGGAGTTTTAGTTGGGTTCGTATTTTTTTACCCGGAGTTTTAGTTGGGTTCTAAATGTTACCCGGACTTTTTTGTTTGGTTCGTATTTTTTACCCGGACTTTTAGTTGGGTTCGTAATTTTACCCGGAGTTTTAGTTGGGTTCGTAATTTTACCCGGACTTTTTAGTTGGGTTCGTAATTTTACCCGGACTTTTAGTTGGGTTCGTAATTTTACCCGGAGTTTTAGTTGGGTTCGTAATTTTACCCGGAGTTTTAGTTGCGTTCGTAATTTTACCCGGAGTTTTACTTGGGTTCGTAATTTTACCCGGAGTTTTAGTTGGGTTCGTAATTTTACCCGGAGTTTTAGTTGGGTTCGTAATTTTACCCGGACTTTTTAGTTGGGTTCGTATTTTTTACCCGGACTTTTAGTTGGGTTCGTAATTTTACCCGGAGTTTTAGTTGGGTTCGTAATTTTACCCGGAGTTTTAGTTGAGTTCGTAATTTTACCCGGAGTTTTAGTTGGGTTCGTAATTTTACCCGGACTTTTTAGTTGGGTTCGTAATTTTACCCGGACTTTTTAGTTGGGTTCGTAATTTTACCCGGAGTCTTAAGTTAGGTTCGTATTTTTTATCCGGACTTTTTAGTTGGGTTCGTTTTTTTTACCCGGAGTTTTAGTTGGGTTCGTAATTTTACCCGGAGTTTTAGTTGGGTTCGTAATTTTACCCGGACTTTTTAGTTGGGTTCGTATTTTTTACCCGGACTTTTAGTTGGGTTCGTAATTTTACCCGGAGTTTTAGTTGGGTTCGTATTTTTTACCCGGAGTTTTAGTTGGATTCGTATTTTTTACAAGGAGTTTTAGTTGGGTTCGTATTTTTACCCGGAGGTTTAGTTGTGTTGGTAATTTTACCCGGAGTTTTAGTTGGGTTCGTAATTTTACCCGGACTTTTTAGTTGGGTTCGTATTTTTTACCCGAAGTTTTACTTGGGTTCGTATTTTTTACCCGGAGTTTGAGTTGGGTTCGTATTTTTACCCGGAGTTTTAGTTGGGTTCGTATTTTTACCCGGAGTTTTAGTTGGGTTCGTAATATTATCCGGAGTTTTAGTTGGGTTCGTATTTTTTACCCGGACTTTTTAGTTGGGTTAGTATTTTTGCCCGGAGTTTTAGTTGGGTTCGTATTTTTTTACCCGGAGTTTTAGTTGGGTTCTAAATGTTACCCGGACTTTTTTGTTTGGTTCGTATTTTTTACCCGGAGTTTTAGTTGGGTTCGTAATTTTACCCGGACTTTTTAGTTGGGTTCGTAATTTTACCCGGAGTTTTAGTTGGGTTCGTAATTTTACCCGGAGTTTTAGTTGGGTTCGTAATTTTACCCGGAGTTTTAGTTGGGTTCGTAATTTTACCCGGAGTTTTAGTTGGGTTCGTAATTTTACCCGGACATTTTAGTTGGGTTCGTATTTTTTACCCGGACTTTTAGTTGGGTTCGTAATTCTACCAGGAGTTTTAGTTGGGTTCGTAATTTTACCCGGACTTTTTATTTGGGTTCGTAATTTTACCCGGACTTTTTAGTTGGGTTCGTAATTTTACCCGGAGTTTAGTTGGGTTCGTAATTTTACCCGGAGTTTTAGTTGAGTTCGTAATTCTACCAGGAGTTTTAGTTGGGTTCGTAATTTTACCCGGACTTTTTATTTGGGTTCGTAATTTTACCCGGACTTTTTAGTTGGGTTCGTAATTTTACCCGGAGTTTTAGTTGGGTTCGTAATTTTACCCGGAGTTTTAGTTGGGTTCGTAATTTTACCCGGAGTTTTAGTTGGGTTCGTAATTTTACCCGGACTTTTTAGTTGGGTTCGTATTTTTTACCCGGACTTTTAGTTGGGTTCGTAATTTTATCCGGAGTTTTAGTTGGGTTCGTAATTTTACCCGGAGTTTTAGTTGAGTTCGTAATTTTACCCGGAGTTTTAGTTGGGTTCGTAATTTAACCCGGACTTTTTATTTGGGTTCGTAATTTTACCCGGACTTTTTAGTTGGGTTCGTAATTTTACCGGAGTTTTAGTTGGGTTCGTAATTTTACCCGGATTTTTACTTGGGTTCGTAATTTTACCCGGACTTTTTAGTTGGGTTCGTATTTTTTACCCGGACTTTTAGTTGGGTTCGTAATTTTACCCGGAGTTTTAGTTGGGTTCGTAATTTCACCCGGAGTTTTAGTTGGGTTCGTAATTTTACCCGGAGTTTTAGTTGGGTTCGTATTTTTTACCTGGACTTTTTAGTTGGGGTTAGTATTTTTACCCGGAGTTTTAGTTGAGTTCGTATTTTTACCCGGAGTTTTAGTTGGGTTCGTAATTTTACCCGGAGTTTTAGTTGGGTTCGTATTTTTTACCCGGACATTTTAGTTGGGTTAGCATTTTTTACCCGGAGTTTTAGTTGGGTTCGTACTTTTTACCCGGAGTTTTAGTTGGGTTCGTATTTTTTACCGGAGTTTTATTTGGGTTCGTATTTTTTACCCGGACTTTTTAGTTGGGTAAGTGTTTTTACCCGGAGTTTTAGTTGGGTTCGTAATTTTATCCGGAGTTTTAGTTGAGTTCGTAATTTTACCCGGAGTTTTAGTTGGGTTCGTAATTTTACCCGGAGTTTTAGTTGGGTTCGTAATTTTACCCGGAGTTTTAGTTGGGTTCGTAATTTTACCCGGAGTTTTAGTTGGGTTCGTAATTTTACCCGGAGTTTTAGTTGGGTTCGTATTTTACCCGGACTTTTTAGTTGGGTTCGTATTTTTTACCCGGACTTTTAGTTGGGTTCGTAATTTTATCCGGAGTTTTAGTTGGGTTCGTAATTTTACCCGGAGTTTTAGTTGAGTTCGTAATTTTACCCGGAGATTTAGTTGGGTTCGTAATTTTACCCGGACTTTTTATTTGGGTTCGTAATTTTTCCCGGACTTTTTAGTTGGGTTCGTAATTTTACCCGGAGTTTTAGTTGGATTCGTAATTTTACCCGGAGTTTTACTTGGGTTCGTAATTTTACCCGGACTTTTTAGTTGGGTTCGTATTTTTTACCCGGACTTTTAGTTGGGTTCGTAATTTTACCCGTAGTTTTAGTTGGGTTCGTAATTTCACCCGGAGTTTTAGTTGGGTTCGTAATTTTACCCGGAGTTTTAGTTGGGTTCGTATTTTTTACCTGGACTTTTTAGTTGGGGGTTAGTATTTTTACCCGGAGTTTTAGTTGGGTTCGTATTTTTACCCGGAGTTTTAGTTGGGTTCGTAATTTTACCCGGAGTTTTAGTTGGGTTCGTAATTTTACCCGGACTTTTTAGTTGGGTTCGTAATTTTACCCGGACTTTTTAGTTGGGTTCGTAATTTTACCCGGAGTCTTAAGTAAGGTTCTTATTTTTTACCCGGACTTTTAGTTGGGTTCGTATTTTTTACCCGGACTTTTAGTTGGGTTCGTAATTTTACCCGGAGTTTTAGTTGGGTTCGTATTTTTTACCCGGAGTTTTAGTTGGATTCGTATTTTTTACAAGGAGTTTTAGTTGGGTTCGTATTTTTACCCGGAGGTTTAGTTGTGTTGGTAATTTTACCCGGAGTTTTAGTTGGGTTCATATTTTTTACCGGACTTTTTAGTTGGGTTCGTATTTTTTACCCGAAGTTTTAGTTGGGTTCGTATTTTTTACCCGGAGTTTGAGTTGGGTTCGTATTTTTACCAGGAGTTTTAGTTGGGTTCGTAATTTTACCCGGACTTTTTATTTGGGTTCGTAATTTTACCCGGACTTTTTAGTTGGGTTCGTAATTTTACCCGTAGTTTTAGTTGGGCACGTAATTTTACCCGGAGTTTTAGTTGGGTTCGTAATTTTACCCGGAGTTTTAGTTGGGTTCGTAATTTTACCCGGAGTTTTAGTTGGGTTCGTAATTTTACCCGGACTTTTTAGTTGGGTTCGTATTTTTTACCCGGACTTTTAGTTGGGTTCGTAATTTTATCCGGAGTTTTAGTTGGGTTCGTAATTTTACCCGGAGTTTTAGTTGAGTTCGTAATTTTACCCGGAGTTTTAGTTGGGTTCGTAATTTTACCCGGACTTTTTATTTGGGTTCGTAATTTTACCCGGACTTTTTAGTTGGGTTCGTAATTTTACCCGGAGTTTTAGTTGGGTTCGTAATTTTACCCGGATTTTTACTTGGGTTCGTAATTTTACCCGGACTTTTTAGTTGGGTTCGTATTTTTTACCCGGACTTTTAGTTGGGTTCGTAATTTTACCCGGAGTTTTAGTTGGGTTCGTAATTTCACCCGGAGTTTTAGTTGGGTTCGTAATTTTACCCGGAGTTTTAGTTGGGTTCGTATTTTTTACCTGGACTTTTTAGTTGGGGTTAGTATTTTTACCCGGAGTTTTAGTTGAGTTCGTATTTTTACACGGAGTTTTAGTTGGGTTCGTAATTTTACCCGGAGTTTTAGTTGGGTTCGTATTTTTTACCCGGACATTTTAGTTGGGTTAGCATTTTTTACCCGGAGTTTTAGTTGGGTTCGTACTTTTTACCCGGAGTT
Organism: Melinopterus prodromus; assembly: GCA_964023965.1. NCBI lineage: Eukaryota > Metazoa > Arthropoda > Insecta > Coleoptera > Scarabaeidae > Melinopterus > Melinopterus prodromus. The sequence goes on from CAXIES010000699.1 coordinate 43,707, forward strand.
TTAGTTGGGTTCGTATTTTTTACCCGGAGTTTTATTTGGGTTCGTATTTTTTACCCGGACTTTTTAGTTGGGTAAGTGTTTTTACCCGGAGTTTTAGTTGGGTTCGTAATTTTATCCGGAGTTTTAGTTGAGTTCGTAATTTTACCCGGAGTTTTAGTTGGGTTCGTAATTTTACCCGGAGTTTTAGTTGGGTTCGTAATTTTACCCGGAGTTTTAGTTGGGTTCGTAATTTTACCCGGAGTTTTAGTTGGGTTCGTAATTTTACCCGGAGTTTTAGTTGGGTTCGTAATTTTACCCGGACTTTTTAGTTGGGTTCGTATTTTTTACCCGGACTTTTAGTTGGGTTCGTAATTTTATCCGGAGTTTTAGTTGGGTTCGTAATTTTACCCGGAGTTTTAGTTGAGTTCGTAATTTTACCCGGAGATTTAGTTGGGTTCGTAATTTTACCCGGACTTTTTATTTGGGTTCGTAATTTTTCCCGGACTTTTTAGTTGGGTTCGTAATTTTACCCGGAGTTTTAGTTGGGTTCGTAATTTTACCCGGAGTTTTACTTGGGTTCGTAATTTTACCCGGACTTTTTAGTTGGGTTCGTATTTTTTACCCGGACTTTTAGTTGGGTTCGTAATTTTACCCGGAGTTTTAGTTGGGTTCGTAATTTCACCCGGAGTTTTAGTTGGGTTCGTAATTTTACCCGGAGTTTTAGTTGGGTTCGTATTTTTTACCTGGACTTTTTAGTTGGGGTTAGTATTTTTACCCGGAGTTTTAGTTGGGTTCGTATTTTTACCCGGAGTTTTAGTTGGGTTCGTAATTTTACCCGGAGTTTTAGTTGGGTTCGTAATTTTACCCGGACTTTTTAGTTGGGTTCGTAATTTTACCCGGACTTTTTAGTTGGGTTCGTAATTTTACCCGGAGTCTTAAGTTAGGTTCGTATTTTTTACCCGGACTTTTTAGTTGGGTTCGTATTTTTTACCCGGACTTTTAGTTGGGTTCGTAATTTTACCCGGAGTTTTAGTTGGGTTCGTATTTTTTACCCGGAGTTTTAGTTGGATTCGTATTTTTTAAAAGGAGTTTTAGTTGGGTTCGTATTTTTACCCGGAGGTTTAGTTGTGTTGGTAATTTTAGCCGGAGTTTTAGTTGGGCTCATATTTTTTACCGGACTTTTTAGTTGGGTTCGTATTTTTTACCCGAAGTTTTAGTTGGGTTCGTATTTTTTACCCGGAGTTTGAGTTGGGTTCGTATTTTTACCCGGAGTTTTAGTTGGGTTCGTATTTTTACCCGGAGTTTTAGTTGGGTTCGTAATTTTACCCGGAGTTTTAGTTGGGTTCGTAATTTTACCCGGACTTTTTAGTTGGGTTCGTATTTTTTACCCGGACTTTTAGTTGGGTTCGTAATTTTACCCGGAGTTTTAGTTGGGTTCGTATTTTTTACCCGGAGTTTTAGTTGGATTCGTATTTTTTACAAGGAGTATTAGTTGGGTTCGTATTTTTACCCGGAGTTTTAGTTGTGTTGGTAATTTTACCCGGAGTTTTAGTTGGGTTCATATTTTTTACCGGACTTTTTAGTTGGGTTCGTATTTTTTACCCGAAGTTTTAGTTGGGTTCGTATTTTTTACCCGGAGTTTTAGTTGGGTTCGTATTTTTACCCGGAGTTTTAGTTGGGTTCGTATTTTTACCCGGAGTTTTAGTTGGGTTCGTAATTTTATCCGGAGTTTTAGTTGGGTTCGTATTTTTTACCCGGACTTTTTAGTTGGGTTAGTATTTTTGCCCGGAGTTTTAGTTGGGTTCGTATTTTTTTACCCGGAGTTTTAGTTGGGTTCTAAATGTTACCCGGACTTTTTTGTTTGGTTCGTATTTTTTACCCGGAGTTTTAGTTGGGTTCGTAATTTTACCCGGACTTTTTAGTTGGGTTCGTAATTTTACCCGGAGTTTTAGTTGGGTTCGTAATTTTACCCGGAGTTTTAGTTGGGTTCGTAATTTTACCCGGAGTTTTAGTTGGGTTCGTAATTTCACCCGGAGTTTTAGTTGGGTTCGTAATTTTACCCGGACATTTTAGTTGGGTTCGTATTTTTTACCCGGACTTTTAGTTGGGTTCGTAATTTTACCCGGAGTTTTAGTTGGGTTCGTAATTTTACCCGGACTTTTTAGTTGGGTTCGTAATTTTACCCGGACTTTTAGTTGGGTTCGTAATTTTACCCGGAGTTTTAGTTGGGTTCGTAATTTTACCCGGAGTTTTAGTTGCGTTCGTAATTTTACCCGGAGTTGTACTAGGGTTCGTAATTTTACCCGGAGTTTTACTTGGGTTCGTAATTTTACCCGGAGTTTTAGTGGGGTTCGTAATTTTACCCGGAGTTTTAGTTGGGTTCGTAATTTTACCCGGACTTTTTAGTTGGGTTCGTATTTTTTACCCGGACTTTTAGTTGGGTTCGTAATTTTACCCGGAGTTTTAGTTGGGTTCGTAATTTTACCCGGAGTTTTAGTTGAGTTCGTAATTTTACCCGGAGTTTTAGTTGGGTTCGTAATTTTACCCGGAGTTTTAGTTGGGTTCGTAATTTTACCCGGAGTTTTAGTTGAGTTCGTATTTTTTACCCGGACTTTTAGTTGGGTTCGTAATTTTACCCGGAGTTTTAGTTGGGTTCGTAATTTTACCCGGAGTTTTAGTTGGGTTCGTAATTTTACCCGGAGTTTTAGTTGGGTTCGTATTTTTTACCCGGACTTTTAGTTGGGTTCGTAATTTTACCCGGAGTTTTAGTTGGGTTCGTAATTTTACCCGGAGTTTTAGTTGAGTTCGTAATTTTACCCGGACTTTTTAGTTGGGTTCGTAATTTTACCCGGACTTTTTAGTTGGGTTCGTAATTTTACCTGGAGTCTTAAGTTAGGTTCGTATTTTTTATCCGGACTTTTTAGTTGGGTTCGTATTTTTTACCCGGAGTTTTAGTTGGGTTAGTAATTTTACCCGGAGTTTTAGTTGGGTTCGTAATTTTACCCGGACTTTTTAGTTGGGTTCGTATTTTTTACCCGGACTTTTAGTTGGGTTCGTAATTTTACCCGGAGTTTTAGTTGGGTTCGTATTTTTTACCCGGAGTTTTAGTTGGATTCGTATTTTTTACAAGGAGTTTTAGTTGGGTTCGTATTTTTACCCGGAGGTTTAGTTGTGTTGGTAATTTTACCCGGAGTTTTAGTTGGGTTCATATTTTTTACCGGACTTTTTAGTTGGGTTCGTATTTTTTACCCGAAGTTTTACTTGGGTTCGTATTTTTTACCCGGAGTTTGAGTTGGGTTCGTATTTTTACCCGGAGTTTTAGTTGGGTTCGTATTTTTACCCGGAGTTTTAGTTGGGTTCGTAATATTATCCGGAGTTTTAGTTGGGTTCGTATTTTTTACCCGGACTTTTTAGTTGGGTTAGTATTTTTGCCCGGAGTTTTAGTTGGGTTCGTATTTTTTTACCCGGAGTTTTAGTTGGGTTCTAAATGTTACCCGGACTTTTTTGTTTGGTTCGTATTTTTTACCCGGAGTTTTAGTTGGGTTCGTAATTTTACCCGGACTTTTTAGTTGGGTTCGTAATTTTACCCGGAGTTTTAGTTGGGTTCGTAATTTTACCCGGAGTTTTAGTTGGGTTCGTAATTTTACCCGGAGTTTTAGTTGGGTTCGTAATTTTACCCGGAGTTTTAGTTGGGTTCGTAATTTTACCCGGACATTTTAGTTGGGTTCGTATTTTTTACCCGGACTTTTAGTTGGGTTCGTAATTTTACCCGGAGTTTTAGTTGGGTTCGTAATTTTACCCGGAGTATTAGTTGAGTTCGTAATTTTACCAGGAGTTTTAGTTGGGTTCGTAATTTTACCCGGACTTTTTATTTGGGTTCGTAATTTTACCCGGACTTTTTAGTTGGGTTCGTAATTTTACCCGGAGTTTTAGTTGGGTTCGTAATTTTACCCGGAGTTTTAGTTGGGTTCGTAATTTTACCCGGAGTTTTAGTTGGGTTCGTAATTTTACCCGGAGTTTTAGTTGGGTTCGTAATTTTACCCGGACTTTTTAGTTGGGTTCGTATTTTTTACCCGGACTTTTAGTTGGGTTCGTAATTTTA
>CAXIES010000700.1:0-10000 GCA_964023965.1 Melinopterus prodromus
CGCCCAGGCCCGGCACGTCAGCCGATACCCGCTTCCCGACCAAGCCCGACGCGCCCCGATCCTCAGAGCCAATCCTTATCCCGAAGTTACGGATCCAATTTGCCGACTTCCCTTACCTACATTATTCTATCGACTAGAGGCTGTTCACCTTGGAGACCTGCTGCGGATATGGGTACGAACCGGCGCGACACCTACCGTGGCCCTCTCCTGGATTTTCAAGGTCCGAGGGGAAGATCCGGACACCGCCGCAACTGCGGTGCTCTTCGCGCTCCAAACCATATCTCCCTGCTAGAGGATTCCATGGAACTCGAGCGCTTATGCAGAAAAGAAAACTCTTCCCGGATCTCCCGACGGCGTCTCCAGGTCATTTTGGGTTGCCCCGACGAACACTCTTTCGAGGGCCCGACTTAATTACGGTTCCGCTGCCGGGTTCCGGAATAGGAACCGGATTCCCTTTCGCCCGACGGGTGTGTGCCTCTTTATGCACGTACGGCGCCGGCATACTCGCGGCTGGAACCGCTAAGATCGGCGCGCGCGGCCAATAATGCCGCGGCCTCACTGCTCGTCATGACCGCTGCGCGTCGCGTGTCGACGTCGCGCGCGGGGAATCATCGTTCGCGTGATGGCGCGGTCGCGCTCGCGCTCCCGTCGCTCTGTGCGCGCGCGTCCGGCGGCGGATGATACCGGCGGACCGAGGAACCGAGCCGCTTGAAGCGGCGGTTCCGGTCCTCCTCCATCCTAACCTCCGGTGCGTGCGAGAGCGATCGAGAGTCCGCGTGCGCGTCTCCTGCGCCCAGGAACGAGACTCGACCCCCGCTGCGACGGTTCGACGACGACGACGACGACAGGGACGACGAAGGAGCCGCAGCTGGCGCGCGCGCTCGATCGAAGGTTCCGTCTTACGTCACGGACGCGTCCGCCGTACTACTACGCAAACGTAGATACACCAACATCAACATCGGCTTTCGCCTAGGGCTTAGGATCGACTGACTCGTGTGCAACGGCTGTTCACACGAAACCCTTCTCCACGTCAGTCCTCCAGGGCCTCGCTGGAGTATTTGCTACTACCACCAAGATCTGCACCGACGGCGGCTCCAGACGGGCTCACGCCCTGTCCTTCTGCGCACACCGCCGCGACCCTCCTACTCGTCAGGGCTTCATGACGCCGGTCCGCGAGGACCGCGTCTCACATGCCGCTGACGGCCGAGTATAAGCACGACGCTTCAGCGCCATCCATTTTCAGGGCTAGTAACTTCGGCAGGTGAGTTGTTACACACTCCTTGGCGGATTCCGACTTCCATGGCCACCGTCCTGCTGTCTTAAGTTACCAACGCCTTTCATGGTATCCCATAAGCGTCGATTTGGGCGCTTTAACTCGGCGTTTGGTTCATCCCACAGCGCCAGTTCTGCTTACCAAAAGTGGCCCACTTGGCACTCTGATCCGATATCTCGCGGCTTCACAGTTTAAGCAAGCCGGAGATCTCACCCATTTAAAGTTTGAGAATAGGTTGAGGTCGTTTCGACCCCAATGCCTCTAATCATTCGCTTTACCGAATGAGACTCGCACGCGGCGAGCGCCAGCTATCCTGAGGGAAACTTCGGAGGGAACCAGCTACTAGATGGTTCGATTAGTCTTTCGCCCCTATACCCAGTTCCGACGATCGATTTGCACGTCAGAATCGCTACGGACCTCCATCAGGGTTTCCCCTGACTTCGTCCTGACCAGGCATAGTTCACCATCTTTCGGGTCCCAGCGTGTACGCTCTGGGTGCGCCTCTTCTCGCGATGAGAACGAGACGCCCCGGGAGTGCGGGGCCGGTCCGTGAGCCGGCCCATCCTCCCTCGGTTCGCGCGAGGCGAACCTTCACTTTCATTGCGCCTTTAGGTTTAGTTTAGTCCCAATGACTCGCGCACATGCTAGACTCCTTGGTCCGTGTTTCAAGACGGGTCCTGAAAGTACCCAAAGCTATAGCGCCGTGGACTGGCGTGTGCAGGGTCTGTCCGAGGACAACGCCGCCAACAGCCGGGCGGGCCCGGATCCGGCGCTAGGTCCGGATGCCAGGTTTGCCGTCCGCGCTTGCGACGTGCCGGACGCGAACAAGTCGCGGCCCCGCGCCATAGTTTTACCGTCGGTCGGGCCGGCCGGGACACCGCGGGTCCGAACGCACCGAGGTGCGCGCGGGCTCCACCGCGGGCCTTAGGCCGACGCCCAACGGGTCACGACGTCCTACAGGAGGAGAAGTGCACGCGTTCGGAGTCCGACGGCCACGGGCGGCGCGCGCGGCGCGAACGCCACGCGTCGCAACGCCCGTTGCTCGCGAACTTTCCGAGAGACGCGTCTGAATCTCCCCTTTCGACCTTTCGGGTTTCTCAGGTTTACCCCTGAACGGTTTCACGTACTCTTGAACTCTCTCTTCAAAGTTCTTTTCAACTTTCCCTCACGGTACTTGTTCGCTATCGGTCTCGTGGTAATATTTAGCCTTAGATGGAGTTTACCACCCACTTAGGGCTGCACTCTCAAGCAACCCGACTCTGAGGAGAGACCCTCCCGCGGCATGCGGCGGCCAGCTACGGGCCTGGCACCCTCTCTGGGTAAGTGGCCCCGTTCAAGAAGGACTTGGGCGCGCCGCGCTACCTCGGGATAACGGATCCTCCCTAACACCACATTTCCCGGCGTCCGTCTCCGGACGCGGGATTCGGTGCTGGGCTCTTCCCTGTTCGCTCGCCGCTACTAAGGGAATCCTAGTTAGTTTCTTTTCCTCCGCTTAGTAATATGCTTAAATTCAGCGGGTAGTCTCACCTGCTCTGAGGTCGCGTTCATTGGTTTCTTTCGATAGCCGACAGGCCGCGTAGGCAACGGGATCCTTCGGGCTAAACGCGCGCGATCGGACGTCGGACGAATACCTCGCGCCGCCCCGGACGAATCTCGGTGGCGGGGGGATTCACACTCGGACACGTCGACCGGCGCGTCGCCCGGGCATCGTTTACCGGTACGCGGATGGCGGTCGGCTCGAATGATTATATCGTTCGATAGTTTAAAGCGACGCGTTAGCGCGCCGCCCCGACGTCGAGCGCGATGGCGCGCTCGCGGTATCGGGGGGCGGCTCGTGCGCGAGCGCTCAGATTCTTGCCTCGGCGGCCGTCCGCTTTTCGCGCTTGACCGACGCCCCGTACGTACGGCGCGCGTTCCGCTCACACGATTGGGAGCGTGTACTGCGCGCGCGCACCACATGGGGGGGCCTTCGCGTTATCGGCGGTACGCCGACCCGGCAGTCGTGGAAATTGAAACGACCCTCAGCCAGGAGTGGTCCAGGAACAGTATCCGAGGACCGCAATGTGCGTTCGAAATGTCGATGTTCAAGTGTCCTGCAGTTCACAAGTTGACGCGCAATTAGCTGCGTTCTTCATCGACCCACGAGCCAAGTGATCCACCGTTCAGGGTAATCTTTCATACAGTTAACCAGCGACTCTCTGTCCGCGGTACTGCGTTTAATCGGTTTTACACTTACGCAAAGTTTTGCACGCTTACACGTTGCTAGAACGAGAGGTGTTTGACTTCGCAGAGCGGACGTAAAGTCCGAGACGCGTTCGTCCTGCGCGGCTCCCGTACTCAGATCGCTCCCCCCTTTCGAGGGGCGCGCGGTACGCGGGGACGAACGTTCCGTTAGTCAGGCGAATATCCTTCGACCACCTTCGGGCGGTGCGAGCACCTTTGCGCGCAGTCTTCGTCTTTATTAATCTGCGACGCGGACCGACGTCGGTCGTACACGACATGACCGACCGGACCATCCGCCGCGCTCCGCCGGCGTGCCACTGCACCTCCGACAAGGGAGGCCGGGGCCGGATTCGGGGCGCTGGGGTCCGGCGGCCGCTATACGACCGCGACGACGGCGCGACGCACTCGTCTTTATCAATCTACGCTGCGGGCCGACGTCGGTCGTACACGACATGACCGACCGGACCGTCCGCCGCGCTCCGCCGGCGTGCCACTGCACCTCCGACAAGGGAGGCCGGGGCCGGATTCGGGGCGCTGGGGTCCGGCGGCCGCTATACGACCGCGACGACGGCGCGACGCACTCGTCTTCATTAATTTACGCTGCGGACCGACGTCGGTCGTACACGACATGACCGACCGGACCGTCCGCCGCGCTCCGCCGGCGTTCCTCTGCACCTCCGACAAGGGAGGCCGGGGCCGGTTTCGGGGCGCTGGGGTCCGGCGGCCGCTATACGACCGCGACGACGGCGCGACGCACGACGACAAGACTGGGACGCGCGCATTAGCTCGCTGTGCCCTGACCGTCGGGGCCGGCGGGAGCGTCGCATTCACCCGTGGTTGTGACACTTAAAAACTCAAACTCCGAGGCGCGGAGCGCCGAGCCGGCTGCGCGGTGGCTGCCGGCGGCGCTTTTACGTACGCAGTATCTCTCGGCCTGAGCGGCACGGGGGGCGCTCTCGTCATCGGACCTCTCGACTAGGTACCTGACTTCCGGCGTGCCGACCCTCGCGGGTCGGCCGACGCCTCGGACTTCGTTAGTCCTTAACAGTTCGAATCAGTTCGACCGGCGCTCGTACGGCCGACGCGACCGCCGTCGTAGACGTGGTCGGCCGAGGGCGCCATTAATATTCATTCATTATTAATATCGATCCGTGCATCGTATTAATTAATTGTACGTAATGTTTTATAAACATTCGTTAATGATCCTTCCGCAGGTTCACCTACGGAAACCTTGTTACGACTTTTACTTCCTCTAAATGATCAAGTTTGGTCATCTTCCCAGCATCATCGGCGACGTCGAAACGCCACCGCGCACCGGTCCGAAGACCTCACTAAATCATTCAATCGGTAGTAGCGACGGGCGGTGTGTACAAAGGGCAGGGACGTAATCAACGCGAGCTTATGACTCGCGCTTACTGGGAATTCCTCGTTCATGGGGAACAATTGCAAGCCCCAATCCCTAGCACGAAGGAGGTTCAGCGGGTTACCCGGGCCGTTCGGCCAGGGAAGACACGCTGATTCCTTCAGTGTAGCGCGCGTGCGGCCCAGAACATCTAAGGGCATTACAGACCTGTTATTGCTCAATCTCGTGCGGCTAGAAGCCGCCTGTCCCTCTAAGAAGAATTAATTGTACGCCGACAGTAAAAATCGCGCACGACCGCGACGCGAGCGCCGGGTCGGCGGACCTTTGAGATGTCGAAAATACGCCTAGTTAGCAGGCTAGAGTCTCGTTCGTTATCGGAATTAACCAGACAAATCGCTCCACCAACTAAGAACGGCCATGCACCACCACCCACCGAATCAAGAAAGAGCTCTCAATCTGTCAATCCTTCCGGTGTCCGGGCCTGGTGAGGTTTCCCGTGTTGAGTCAAATTAAGCCGCAGGCTCCACTCCTGGTGGTGCCCTTCCGTCAATTCCTTTAAGTTTCAGCTTTGCAACCATACTTCCCCCGGAACCCAAAAGCTTTGGTTTCCCGGAAGCTGCCCGCCGAGTCATCGGAGGAACGTCGGCGGATCGCTAGCTGGCATCGTTTATGGTTAGAACTAGGGCGGTATCTGATCGCCTTCGAACCTCTAACTTTCGTTCTTGATCAATGAAAGCGTTTTTGGCAAATGCTTTCGCTTCTGTCCGTCTTGCGACGATCCAAGAATTTCACCTCTAACGTCGCAATACGAATGCCCCCATCCGTTCCTATTAATCATTACCTCGGGGTTCCGAAAACCAACAAAATAGAACCGAGGTCCTATTCCATTATTCCATGCACACAGTATTCAGGCGAAATTTTAGCCTGCTTTAAGCACTCTAATTTGTTCAAAGTAAACGTGCCGGCCCACCTCGACACTCAATGAAGAGCACCGCGGTGGGATTGAGATTGGGCCGCCCCGAGAGGCTAAGCCCACCGGCAGGACGTCCCGCGGACACGCCAGTTAACACCGCGAGCGATGAACCGGCGGCGCGGGACACAAATTCGACTACGAGCTTTTTAACCGCAACAACTTTAATATACGCTATTGGAGCTGGAATTACCGCGGCTGCTGGCACCAGACTTGCCCTCCAATTGATCCTCGTTAAAGGGTTTAGAGTGTACTCATTCCGATTACGGGGCCTCGGATGAGTCCCGTATCGTTATTTTTCGTCACTACCTCCCCGTGCCGGGAGTGGGTAATTTGCGCGCCTGCTGCCTTCCTTGGATGTGGTAGCCGTTTCTCAGGCTCCCTCTCCGGAATCGAACCCTGATTCCCCGTTACCCGTTACAACCATGGTAGGCGCAGAACCTACCATCGACAGTTGATAAGGCAGACATTTGAAAGATGCGTCGCCGGTGCGAGACCGTGCGATCAGCAAAAAGTTATTCAGAGTCACCAAGGTGTACGACGACGGGCGAACCCGACGCCGATTGGTTTTGATCTAATAAAAGCGCTCCTTCCGTCTCCGGTCGGAGCTCTGTTTGCATGTATTAGCTCTAGAATTACCACAGTTATCCAAGTAAATGTGGGTACGATCTAAGGAACCATAACTGATTTAATGAGCCTTTCGCGGTTTCACCTTAATTTGGCTTGTACTGAGACATGCATGGCTTAATCTTTGAGACAAGCATATGACTACTGGCAGGATCAACCAGGGAGCTGTCACCCGTCCGCGGCCACGTTCGGAAGACGCGCACCGATGGTAACGCGCCGACCTGGCGTAACGCAGATCGAGAGAACAGTCGCACCTCCGGCGAGCCGAGGGCGGAGCAGAATCGTCACGCCGCTGCGAGAGCGGCGGCGGTCTGTCTTCTCGCCCGGCCCGGAAGTATACTACTACATATTACAATATATAGCAAAAACTGACCGTGTCGAAATCAGTCGGCAGCGACGAGCGCGCGCCGACCACACATTTCACGCACAGTGGAGCAGGATGCGCCGACGTCGAAATAGGACGACGTTTACTTGACGACATGACCGCCCGCAGCAGTTCTAAAGAGAATAATTTATAACGCGGAATCTCGTCCGCGAACGGCTTCAACATTCCCAGAAACACCCTTCGCTAGATTGAAAGCGACATGGTACGCGGTCTGAGCGCGCGTTTCGGAAAACTGTCGTGCCGCGCTCTCACGCTCGGTACGAGGCGAGTCGTTGCATATTTGTGGACGACGTCCAGAGGACGCCTCCGAGATTTAAGTGCGCCCGCATAAGGTGTACAACGCTAACTGCGAAAGTCAGCGTCGTCCGCGGGCATGCTGTGGCAATCGCTAATGTTACGGTTACGAGCGCTTGGCGGCGATATGTGGGAACGCAACCTTTCGGTTAAACCGCACAGCGTCAATTAAAACTCTCGTCTCTAATGGCGAACGCCGGTTCTTCGCGAACGAAGCTTACCGAGGCGCTCTCTAGCCACCAGCAGATCAAAGTCAACAACGCGTGCGGCCCGGCAGGGAGCATCTTTATCGTTTACTAATACCAAGACTGTCGACTCGTCGCAACTAAACGGGATCGAGCGGAACCGGACGGCGTTAGCCGTCGCGGACTCACCTCTCCCTATATAAGCGCAACGGACCGAGTACGGGTTGCGAAACGCTAGTACGGGTCGCTCCCGGCTCGCTCGAACGGATACCGCCGACGCTCGCGCGGACTTATCGCACTTTTCGCCTTGGTCCCCGTCCGGGTCGAGTTCGAAATTTTGGAAATATTTTTTTTTTTGAAAAATTTTTTTTTTTTTGGAAATTTTTTTTTTCTTTCAAATGTTCTCTCCGGCGCTCTCTGCTAAATTTTTGGATTTTTTTTTTTGAAAATTTTTTTTTCTTTCAAAAGTTCCGTCCAGCGCTCCCTGCTGAAATTTTTGGATTTTGGAAATTTTGTCTTTCGGGTGGCGCTGGATGTCGATCGAGCGCGCCGCCGTAGTCCAGCCGACCGCCCGCGCGCCGTCGCCGGCCGGGTAGCGCTCGGTACATTTCGCCCCGCTCGACGACGGGAGACTCGCGCTGTCGATCGAGCGCGCCGCCGGAGTCCAGCCGACCGCCCGCGCGCCGTCGCCGGCCGGGTAGCGCTCGGTACATTTCGCCCCGCTCGACGACGGGAGACTCGCGCTGTCGATCGAGCGCGCCGCCGGAGTCCAGCCGACCGCCCGCGCGCCGTCGCCGGCCGGGTAGCGCTCGGTAGATTTCGCCCCGCTCGACGACGGGAGACCCGCGCTGTCGATCGAGCGCGCCGCCGGAGTCCAGCCGACAGCCCGCGCGCCGTCGCCGGCCGGGTAGCGCTCGGTACATTTCGCCCCGCTCGACGACGGGAGACCCGCGCTGTCGATCGAGCGCGCCGCCGGAGTCCAGCCGACCGCGCTCGCGCCGTCAACGGCCCCATAAAAGATTTTCTTGAAATTTTCTTTTTCGCCTATAAGTCCCGGCCAGCGCTCTCTGCAAAATTTTAGAAATTTTTTTTTTTGAAAAATTTTTTTTTTGAAAATTTTTTTTTTCTTTCAAAAGTTCCGTCCAGCGCTCTCTGCTGAAATTTTTGGATTTTGGAAATTTTGTCTTTCGGGTGGCGCTGGATGTCGATCGAGCGCGCCGCCGTAGTCCAGCCGACCGCCCGCGCGCCGTCGCCGGCCGGGTAGCGCTCGGTACATTTCGCCCCGCTCGACGACGGGAGACTCGCGCTGTCGATCGAGCGCGCCGCCGGAGTCCAGCCGACCGCCCGCGCGCCGTCGCCGGCCGGGTAGCGCTCGGTACATTTCGCCCCGCTCGACGACGGGAGACTCGCGCTGTCGATCGAGCGCGCCGCCGGAGTCCAGCCGACCGCCCGCGCGCCGTCGCCGGCCGGGTAGCGCTCGGTAGATTTCGCCCCGCTCGACGACGGGAGACCCGCGCTGTCGATCGAGCGCGCCGCCGGAGTCCAGCCGACAGCCCGCGCGCCGTCGCCGGCCGGGTAGCGCTCGGTACATTTCGCCCCGCTCGACGACGGGAGACCCGCGCTGTCGATCGAGCGCGCCGCCGGAGTCCAGCCGACCGCGCTCGCGCCGTCAACGGCCCCATAAAAGATTTTCTTGAAATTTTCTTTTTCGCCTATAAGTCCCGGCCAGCGCTCTCTGCAAAATTTTAGAAATTTTTTTTTTTGAAAAATTTTTTTTTTGAAAATTTTTTTTTTCTTTCAAAAGTTCCGTCCAGCGCTCTCTGCTGAAATTTTTGGATTTTGGAAATTTTGTCTTTCGGGTGGCGCTGGATGTCGATCGAGCGCGCCGCCGTAGTCCAGCCGACCGCCCGCGCGCCGTCGCCGGCCGGGTAGCGCTCGATCGTCGCCGATGGTCTCCCGTCTTCGAGCGGGGAAATATACCGATCGCCACCCGTCCGTCGGCGCGGAGCGGGAGTAGAGAGCGCTCACCGGGCGGCCGGCCTGTTAGCGCTCTCTACTCCCGCTCGCCGCCGACGGACGGGTGACGATCGATAAATTTGTCGACCCGACGACGGCCGCCCGGTTGGCGTTCTCTACTCCCGCTCGCCGCCGACGGACGGGTGACGATCGATAAATTTGTCGACCCGACGACGGCCGCCCGGTTAGCGTTCTCTACTCCCGCTCGCCGCCGACGGACGGGTGACGATCGATAAATTTGTCGACCCGACGACGGCCGCCCGGTTAGCGTTCTCTACTCCCGCTCGCCGCCGACGGACGGGTGACGATCGATAAATTTGTCGACAGGCCGCAGGGTAGGGCGGTTTCGCTCTACTCCCTCTCGTTGATTTGTCGACAGGCCGCAGGGTAGGGCGGTTTTGCTCTACTCCCTCTCGTTGATTTGTCGACAGGCCGCAGGGTAGGGCGGTCTCGCTCTACTCCCTCTCGTTTTCGTTATCAAAACGAGAGGGAGTAGAGCGAGAGCGCCCTACCCTGCGGCCTGTCGACAAATCAACGAGAGGGAGTAGAGCGAAACCACCTTACCCTGCGGCCTGTCGACAAATTTATCGAGCGACAAATATTTTTTGGTTGCGCTTGTTTTCTGGGTCACTCGTGTGTGGGAGGAGCCTTCGAAATTGTTGTC
>CAXIES010000700.1:15000-25000 GCA_964023965.1 Melinopterus prodromus
AACAGCCGGGCGGGCCCGGATCCGGCGCTAGGTCCGGATGCCAGGTTTGCCGTCCGCGCTTGCGACGTGCCGGACGCGAACAAGTCGCGGCCACCGCGCCATAGTTTTACCGTCGGTCGGGCCGGCCGGGACACCGCGGGTCCGAACGCACCGAGGTGCGCGCGGGCTCCACCGCGGGCCTTAGGCCGACGCCCAACGGGTCACGACGTCCTACAGGAGGAGAAGTGCACGCGTTCGGAGTCCGACGGCCACGGGCGGCGCGCGCGGCGCGAACGCCACGCGTCGCAACGCCCGTTGCTCGCGAACTTTCCGAGAGACGCGTCTGAATCTCCCCTTTCGACCTTTCGGGTTTCTCAGGTTTACCCCTGAACGGTTTCACGTACTCTTGAACTCTCTCTTCAAAGTTCTTTTCAACTTTCCCTCACGGTACTTGTTCGCTATCGGTCTCGTGGTAATATTTAGCCTTAGATGGAGTTTACCACCCACTTAGGGCTGCACTCTCAAGCAACCCGACTCTGAGGAGAGACCCTCCCGCGGCATGCGGCGGCCAGCTACGGGCCTGGCACCCTCTCTGGGTAAGTGGCCCCGTTCAAGAAGGACTTGGGCGCGCCGCGCTACCTCGGGATAACGGATCCTCCCTAACACCACATTTCCCGGCGTCCGTCTCCGGACGCGGGATTCGGTGCTGGGCTCTTCCCTGTTCGCTCGCCGCTACTAAGGGAATCCTAGTTAGTTTCTTTTCCTCCGCTTAGTAATATGCTTAAATTCAGCGGGTAGTCTCACCTGCTCTGAGGTCGCGTTCATTGGTTTCTTTCGATAGCCGACAGGCCGCGTAGGCAACGGGATCCTTCGGGCTAAACGCGCGCGATCGGACGTCGGACGAATACCTCGCGCCGCCCCGGACGAATCTCGGTGGCGGGGGGATTCACACTCGGACACGTCGACCGGCGCGTCGCCCGGGCATCGTTTACCGGTACGCGGATGGCGGTCGGCTCGAATGATTATATCGTTCGATAGTTTAAAGCGACGCGTTAGCGCGCCGCCCCGACGTCGAGCGCGATGGCGCGCTCGCGGTATCGGGGGGCGGCTCGTGCGCGAGCGCTCAGATTCTTGCCTCGGCGGCCGTCCGCTTTTCGCGCTTGACCGACGCCCCGTACGTACGGCGCGCGTTCCGCTCACACGATTGGGAGCGTGTACTGCGCGCGCGCACCACATGGGGGGGCCTTCGCGTTATCGGCGGTACGCCGACCCGGCAGTCGTGGAAATTGAAACGACCCTCAGCCAGGAGTGGTCCAGGAACAGTATCCGAGGACCGCAATGTGCGTTCGAAATGTCGATGTTCAAGTGTCCTGCAGTTCACAAGTTGACGCGCAATTAGCTGCGTTCTTCATCGACCCACGAGCCAAGTGATCCACCGTTCAGGGTAATCTTTCATACAGTTAACCAGCGACTCTCTGTCCGCGGTACTGCGTTTAATCGGTTTTACACTTACGCAAAGTTTTGCACGCTTACACGTTGCTAGAACGAGAGGTGTTTGACTTCGCAGAGCGGACGTAAAGTCCGAGACGCGTTCGTCCTGCGCGGCTCCCGTACTCAGATCGCTCCCCCCTTTCGAGGGGCGCGCGGTACGCGGGGACGAACGTTCCGTTAGTCAGGCGAATATCCTTCGACCACCTTCGGGCGGTGCGAGCACCTTTGCGCGCAGTCTTCGTCTTTATTAATCTGCGACGCGGACCGACGTCGGTCGTACACGACATGACCGACCGGACCATCCGCCGCGCTCCGCCGGCGTGCCACTGCACCTCCGACAAGGGAGGCCGGGGCCGGATTCGGGGCGCTGGGGTCCGGCGGCCGCTATACGACCGCGACGACGGCGCGACGCACTCGTCTTTATCAATCTACGCTGCGGGCCGACGTCGGTCGTACACGACATGACCGACCGGACCGTCCGCCGCGCTCCGCCGGCGTGCCACTGCACCTCCGACAAGGGAGGCCGGGGCCGGATTCGGGGCGCTGGGGTCCGGCGGCCGCTATACGACCGCGACGACGGCGCGACGCACTCGTCTTCATTAATTTACGCTGCGGACCGACGTCGGTCGTACACGACATGACCGACCGGACCGTCCGCCGCGCTCCGCCGGCGTTCCTCTGCACCTCCGACAAGGGAGGCCGGGGCCGGTTTCGGGGCGCTGGGGTCCGGCGGCCGCTATACGACCGCGACGACGGCGCGACGCACGACGACAAGACTGGGACGCGCGCATTAGCTCGCTGTGCCCTGACCGTCGGGGCCGGCGGGAGCGTCGCATTCACCCGTGGTTGTGACACTTAAAAACTCAAACTCCGAGGCGCGGAGCGCCGAGCCGGCTGCGCGGTGGCTGCCGGCGGCGCTTTTACGTACGCAGTATCTCTCGGCCTGAGCGGCACGGGGGGCGCTCTCGTCATCGGACCTCTCGACTAGGTACCTGACTTCCGGCGTGCCGACCCTCGCGGGTCGGCCGACGCCTCGGACTTCGTTAGTCCTTAACAGTTCGAATCAGTTCGACCGGCGCTCGTACGGCCGACGCGACCGCCGTCGTAGACGTGGTCGGCCGAGGGCGCCATTAATATTCATTCATTATTAATATCGATCCGTGCATCGTATTAATTAATTGTACGTAATGTTTTATAAACATTCGTTAATGATCCTTCCGCAGGTTCACCTACGGAAACCTTGTTACGACTTTTACTTCCTCTAAATGATCAAGTTTGGTCATCTTCCCAGCATCATCGGCGACGTCGAAACGCCACCGCGCACCGGTCCGAAGACCTCACTAAATCATTCAATCGGTAGTAGCGACGGGCGGTGTGTACAAAGGGCAGGGACGTAATCAACGCGAGCTTATGACTCGCGCTTACTGGGAATTCCTCGTTCATGGGGAACAATTGCAAGCCCCAATCCCTAGCACGAAGGAGGTTCAGCGGGTTACCCGGGCCGTTCGGCCAGGGAAGACACGCTGATTCCTTCAGTGTAGCGCGCGTGCGGCCCAGAACATCTAAGGGCATTACAGACCTGTTATTGCTCAATCTCGTGCGGCTAGAAGCCGCCTGTCCCTCTAAGAAGAATTAATTGTACGCCGACAGTAAAAATCGCGCACGACCGCGACGCGAGCGCCGGGTCGGCGGACCTTTGAGATGTCGAAAATACGCCTAGTTAGCAGGCTAGAGTCTCGTTCGTTATCGGAATTAACCAGACAAATCGCTCCACCAACTAAGAACGGCCATGCACCACCACCCACCGAATCAAGAAAGAGCTCTCAATCTGTCAATCCTTCCGGTGTCCGGGCCTGGTGAGGTTTCCCGTGTTGAGTCAAATTAAGCCGCAGGCTCCACTCCTGGTGGTGCCCTTCCGTCAATTCCTTTAAGTTTCAGCTTTGCAACCATACTTCCCCCGGAACCCAAAAGCTTTGGTTTCCCGGAAGCTGCCCGCCGAGTCATCGGAGGAACGTCGGCGGATCGCTAGCTGGCATCGTTTATGGTTAGAACTAGGGCGGTATCTGATCGCCTTCGAACCTCTAACTTTCGTTCTTGATCAATGAAAGCGTTTTTGGCAAATGCTTTCGCTTCTGTCCGTCTTGCGACGATCCAAGAATTTCACCTCTAACGTCGCAATACGAATGCCCCCATCCGTTCCTATTAATCATTACCTCGGGGTTCCGAAAACCAACAAAATAGAACCGAGGTCCTATTCCATTATTCCATGCACACAGTATTCAGGCGAAATTTTAGCCTGCTTTAAGCACTCTAATTTGTTCAAAGTAAACGTGCCGGCCCACCTCGACACTCAATGAAGAGCACCGCGGTGGGATTGAGATTGGGCCGCCCCGAGAGGCTAAGCCCACCGGCAGGACGTCCCGCGGACACGCCAGTTAACACCGCGAGCGATGAACCGGCGGCGCGGGACACAAATTCGACTACGAGCTTTTTAACCGCAACAACTTTAATATACGCTATTGGAGCTGGAATTACCGCGGCTGCTGGCACCAGACTTGCCCTCCAATTGATCCTCGTTAAAGGGTTTAGAGTGTACTCATTCCGATTACGGGGCCTCGGATGAGTCCCGTATCGTTATTTTTCGTCACTACCTCCCCGTGCCGGGAGTGGGTAATTTGCGCGCCTGCTGCCTTCCTTGGATGTGGTAGCCGTTTCTCAGGCTCCCTCTCCGGAATCGAACCCTGATTCCCCGTTACCCGTTACAACCATGGTAGGCGCAGAACCTACCATCGACAGTTGATAAGGCAGACATTTGAAAGATGCGTCGCCGGTGCGAGACCGTGCGATCAGCAAAAAGTTATTCAGAGTCACCAAGGTGTACGACGACGGGCGAACCCGACGCCGATTGGTTTTGATCTAATAAAAGCGCTCCTTCCGTCTCCGGTCGGAGCTCTGTTTGCATGTATTAGCTCTAGAATTACCACAGTTATCCAAGTAAATGTGGGTACGATCTAAGGAACCATAACTGATTTAATGAGCCTTTCGCGGTTTCACCTTAATTTGGCTTGTACTGAGACATGCATGGCTTAATCTTTGAGACAAGCATATGACTACTGGCAGGATCAACCAGGGAGCTGTCACCCGTCCGCGGCCACGTTCGGAAGACGCGCACCGATGGTAACGCGCCGACCTGGCGTAACGCAGATCGAGAGAACAGTCGCACCTCCGGCGAGCCGAGGGCGGAGCAGAATCGTCACGCCGCTGCGAGAGCGGCGGCGGTCTGTCTTCTCGCCCGGCCCGGAAGTATACTACTACATATTACAATATATAGCAAAAACTGACCGTGTCGAAATCAGTCGGCAGCGACGAGCGCGCGCCGACCACACATTTCACGCACAGTGGAGCAGGATGCGCCGACGTCGAAATAGGACGACGTTTACTTGACGACATGACCGCCCGCAGCAGTTCTAAAGAGAATAATTTATAACGCGGAATCTCGTCCGCGAACGGCTTCAACATTCCCAGAAACACCCTTCGCTAGATTGAAAGCGACATGGTACGCGGTCTGAGCGCGCGTTTCGGAAAACTGTCGTGCCGCGCTCTCACGCTCGGTACGAGGCGAGTCGTTGCATATTTGTGGACGACGTCCAGAGGACGCCTCCGAGATTTAAGTGCGCCCGCATAAGGTGTACAACGCTAACTGCGAAAGTCAGCGTCGTCCGCGGGCATGCTGTGGCAATCGCTAATGTTACGGTTACGAGCGCTTGGCGGCGATATGTGGGAACGCAACCTTTCGGTTAAACCGCACAGCGTCAATTAAAACTCTCGTCTCTAATGGCGAACGCCGGTTCTTCGCGAACGAAGCTTACCGAGGCGCTCTCTAGCCACCAGCAGATCAAAGTCAACAACGCGTGCGGCCCGGCAGAGAGCATCTTTATCGTTTACTAATACCAAGACTGTCGACTCGTCGCAACTAAACGGGATCGAGCGGAACCGGACGGCGTTAGCCGTCGCGGACTCACCTCTCCCTATATAAGCGCAACGGACCGAGTACGGGTTGCGAAACGCTAGTACGGGTCGCTCCCGGCTCGCTCGAACGGATACCGCCGACGCTCGCGCGGACTTATCGCACTTTTCGCCTTGGTCCCCGTCCGGGTCGAGTTCGAAATTTTGGAAATATTTTTTTTTTTGAAAAATTTTTTTTTTTTTGGAAATTTTTTTTTTTCTTTCAAATGTTCTCTCCGGCGCTCTCTGCTAAATTTTTGGATTTTTTTTTTTGAAAATTTTTTTTTCTTTCAAAAGTTCCGTCCAGCGCTCCCTGCTGAAATTTTTGGATTTTGGAAATTTTGTCTTTCGGGTGGCGCTGGATGTCGATCGAGCGCGCCGCCGTAGTCCAGCCGACCGCCCGCGCGCCGTCGCCGGCCGGGTAGCGCTCGGTACATTTCGCCCCGCTCGACGACGGGAGACTCGCGCTGTCGATCGAGCGCGCCGCCGGAGTCCAGCCGACCGCCCGCGCGCCGTCGCCGGCCGGGTAGCGCTCGGTACATTTCGCCCCGCTCGACGACGGGAGACTCGCGCTGTCGATCGAGCGCGCCGCCGGAGTCCAGCCGACCGCCCGCGCGCCGTCGCCGGCCGGGTAGCGCTCGGTAGATTTCGCCCCGCTCGACGACGGGAGACCCGCGCTGTCGATCGAGCGCGCCGCCGGAGTCCAGCCGACAGCCTGCGCGCCGTCGCCGGCCGGGTAGCGCTCGGTACATTTCGCCCCGCTCGACGACGGGAGACTCGCGCTGTCGATCGAGCGCGCCGCCGGAGTCCAGCCGACCGCGCTCGCGCCGTCAACGGCCCCATAAAAGATTTTCTTGAAATTTTCTTTTTCGCCTATAAGTCCCGGCCAGCGCTCTCTGCAAAATTTTAGAAATTTTTTTTTTTTGAAAAATTTTTTTTTTGAAAATTTTTTTTTTCTTTCAAAAGTTCCGTCCAGCGCTCTCTGCTGAAATTTTTGGATTTTGGAAATTTTGTCTTTCGGGTGGCGCTGGATGTCGATCGAGCGCGCCGCCGTAGTCCAGCCGACCGCCCGCGCGCCGTCGCCGGCGGGGTAGCGCTCGGTACATTTCGCCCCGCTCGACGACGGGAGACTCGCGCTGTCGATCGAGCGCGCCGCCGGAGTCCAGCCGACCGCGCTCGCGCCGTCAACGGCCCCATAAAAGATTTTCTTGAAATTTTCTTTTTCGCCTATAAGTCCCGGCCAGCGCTCTCTGCAAAATTTTAGAAATTTTTTTTTTTTGAAAAATTTTTTTTTTGAAAATTTTTTTTTTCTTTCAAAAGTTCCGTCCAGCGCTCTCTGCTGAAATTTTTGGATTTTGGAAATTTTGTCTTTCGGGTGGCGCTGGATGTCGATCGAGCGCGCCGCCGTAGTCCAGCCGACCGCCCGCGCGCCGTCGCCGGCCGGGTAGCGCTCGGTACATTTCGCCCCGCTCGACGACGGGAGACTCGCGCTGTCGATCGAGCGCGCCGCCGGAGTCCAGCCGACCGCCCGCGCGCCGTCGCCGGCCGGGTAGCGCTCGGTACATTTCGCCCCGCTCGACGACGGGAGACTCGCGCTGTCGATCGAGCGCGCCGCCGGAGTCCAGCCGACCGCGCTCGCGCCGTCAACGGCCCCATAAAAGATTTTCTTGAAATTTTCTTTTTCGCCTATAAGTCCCGGCCAGCGCTCTCTGCAAAATTTTAGAAATTTTTTTTTTTTGAAAAATTTTTTTTTTGAAAATTTTTTTTTTCTTTCAAAAGTTCCGTCCAGCGCTCTCTGCTGAAATTTTTGGATTTTGGAAATTTTGTCTTTCGGGTGGCGCTGGATGTCGATCGAGCGCGCCGCCGTAGTCCAGCCGACCGCCCGCGCGCCGTCGCCGGCGGGGTAGCGCTCGGTACATTTCGCCCCGCTCGACGACGGGAGACTCGCGCTGTCGATCGAGCGCGCCGCCGGAGTCCAGCCGACCGCGCTCGCGCCGTCAACGGCCCCATAAAAGATTTTCTTGAAATTTTCTTTTTCGCCTATAAGTCCCGGCCAGCGCTCTCTGCAAAATTTTGGAAATATTTTTTTTTTTGAAAAATTTTTTTTTTTTTGGAAATTTTTTTTTTTCTTTCAAATGTTCTCTCCGGCGCTCTCTGCTAAATTTTTGGATTTTTTTTTTTGAAAATTTTTTTTTCTTTCAAAAGTTCCGTCCAGCGCTCCCTGCTGAAATTTTTGGATTTTGGAAATTTTGTCTTTCGGGTGGCGCTGGATGTCGATCGAGCGCGCCGCCGTAGTCCAGCCGACCGCCCGCGCGCCGTCGCCGGCCGGGTAGCGCTCGGTACATTTCGCCCCGCTCGACGACGGGAGACTCGCGCTGTCGATCGAGCGCGCCGCCGGAGTCCAGCCGACCGCCCGCGCGCCGTCGCCGGCCGGGTAGCGCTCGGTACATTTCGCCCCGCTCGACGACGGGAGACTCGCGCTGTCGATCGAGCGCGCCGCCGGAGTCCAGCCGACCGCCCGCGCGCCGTCGCCGGCCGGGTAGCGCTCGGTAGATTTCGCCCCGCTCGACGACGGGAGACCCGCGCTGTCGATCGAGCGCGCCGCCGGAGTCCAGCCGACAGCCTGCGCGCCGTCGCCGGCCGGGTAGCGCTCGGTACATTTCGCCCCGCTCGACGACGGGAGACTCGCGCTGTCGATCGAGCGCGCCGCCGGAGTCCAGCCGACCGCGCTCGCGCCGTCAACGGCCCCATAAAAGATTTTCTTGAAATTTTCTTTTTCGCCTATAAGTCCCGGCCAGCGCTCTCTGCAAAATTTTAGAAATTTTTTTTTTTTGAAAAATTTTTTTTTTGAAAATTTTTTTTTTCTTTCAAAAGTTCCGTCCAGCGCTCTCTGCTGAAATTTTTGGATTTTGGAAATTTTGTCTTTCGGGTGGCGCTGGATGTCGATCGAGCGCGCCGCCGTAGTCCAGCCGACCGCCCGCGCGCCGTCGCCGGCGGGGTAGCGCTCGGTACATTTCGCCCCGCTCGACGACGGGAGACTCGCGCTGTCGATCGAGCGCGCCGCCGGAGTCCAGCCGACCGCGCTCGCGCCGTCAACGGCCCCATAAAAGATTTTCTTGAAATTTTCTTTTTCGCCTATAAGTCCCGGCCAGCGCTCTCTGCAAAATTTTAGAAATTTTTTTTTTTTGAAAAATTTTTTTTTTGAAAATTTTTTTTTTCTTTCAAAAGTTCCGTCCAGCGCTCTCTGCTGAAATTTTTGGATTTTGGAAATTTTGTCTTTCGGGTGGCGCTGGATGTCGATCGAGCGCGCCGCCGTAGTCCAGCCGACCGCCCGCGCGCCGTCGCCGGCCGGGTAGCGCTCGGTACATTTCGCCCCGCTCGACGACGGGAGACTCGCGCTGTCGATCGAGCGCGCCGCCGGAGTCCAGCCGACCGCCCGCGCGCCGTCGCCGGCCGGGTAGCGCTCGGTACATTTCGCCCCGCTCGACGACGGGAGACTCGCGCTGTCGATCGAGCGCGCCGCCGGAGTCCAGCCGACCGCGCTCGCGCCGTCAACGGCCCCATAAAAGATTTTCTTGAAATTTTCTTTTTCGCCTATAAGTCCCGGCCAGCGCTCTCTGCAAAATTTTAGAAATTTTTTTTTTTTGAAAAATTTTTTTTTTGAAAATTTTTTTTTTCTTTCAAAAGTTCCGTCCAGCGCTCTCTGCTGAAATTTTTGGATTTTGGAAATTTTGTCTTTCGGGTGGCGCTGGATGTCGATCGAGCGCGCCGCCGTAGTCCAGCCGACCGCCCGCGCGCCGTCGCCGGCGGGGTAGCGCTCGGTACATTTCGCCCCGCTCGACGACGGGAG
The DNA here is from genome assembly GCA_964023965.1 of Melinopterus prodromus. Taxonomy (NCBI): domain Eukaryota; kingdom Metazoa; phylum Arthropoda; class Insecta; order Coleoptera; family Scarabaeidae; genus Melinopterus; species Melinopterus prodromus. The sequence continues at coordinate 24,326 of CAXIES010000700.1, forward strand.
ACTCGCGCTGTCGATCGAGCGCGCCGCCGGAGTCCAGCCGACCGCGCTCGCGCCGTCAACGGCCCCATAAAAGATTTTCTTGAAATTTTCTTTTTCGCCTATAAGTCCCGGCCAGCGCTCTCTGCAAAATTTTAGAAATTTTTTTTTTTTGAAAAATTTTTTTTTTGAAAATTTTTTTTTTCTTTCAAAAGTTCCGTCCAGCGCTCTCTGCTGAAATTTTTGGATTTTGGAAATTTTGTCTTTCGGGTGGCGCTGGATGTCGATCGAGCGCGCCGCCGTAGTCCAGCCGACCGCCCGCGCGCCGTCGCCGGCCGGGTAGCGCTCGGTACATTTCGCCCCGCTCGACGACGGGAGACTCGCGCTGTCGATCGAGCGCGCCGCCGGAGTCCAGCCGACCGCCCGCGCGCCGTCGCCGGCCGGGTAGCGCTCGATCGTCGCCGATGGTCTCCCGTCTTCGAGCGGGGAAATATACCGATCGCCACCCGTCCGTCGGCGCGGAGCGGGAGTAGAGAGCGCTCACCGGGCGGCCGGCCTGTTAGCGCTCTCTACTCCCGCTCGCCGCCGACGGACGGGTGACGATCGATAAATTTGTCGACCCGACGACGGCCGCCCGGTTAGCGTTCTCTACTCCCGCTCGCCGCCGACGGACGGGTGACGATCGATAAATTTGTCGAC
>CAXIES010000700.1:30000-42500 GCA_964023965.1 Melinopterus prodromus
GCTCCATTACTGCATTAAATAGTGTGGGGGATAGGGGATCACCTTGCTTGACCCCCCGCTGAAGCGTGATCTCGATCTCACCCTCGGGTGTCGAGATTGCGGTGTGCACCTCCTTATATGCGCCAAAGACGTCTAGCTTAAGAGAGTCATAGTTACTCCCGCCGTTTACCCGCGCTTGCTTGAATTTCTTCACGTTGACATTCAGAGCACTGGGCAGAAATCACATTGCGTCAACACCCGCAGGGGCCATCGCAATGCTTTGTTTTAATTAGACAGTCGGATTCCCCCAGTCCGTGCCAGTTCTGAGCTGATCGTTGAATGGCGGCCGAAGAGGACACCGGCCAGGAGCGAACCCCCGACCGGGCCTCGCAGCAAGGAAGTTCCGCGGGAGGCCAAGGCACGGGACCGAGCTCGGATCCGGTCGCCGAAACGACTTTTACCTCGCCCAGGCCCGGCACGTCAGCCGATACCCGCTTCCCGACCAAGCCCGACGCGCCCCGATCCTCAGAGCCAATCCTTATCCCGAAGTTACGGATCCAATTTGCCGACTTCCCTTACCTACATTATTCTATCGACTAGAGGCTGTTCACCTTGGAGACCTGCTGCGGATATGGGTACGAACCGGCGCGACACCTACCGTGGCCCTCTCCTGGATTTTCAAGGTCCGAGGGGAAGATCCGGACACCGCCGCAACTGCGGTGCTCTTCGCGCTCCAAACCATATCTCCCTGCTAGAGGATTCCATGGAACTCGAGCGCTTATGCAGAAAAGAAAACTCTTCCCGGATCTCCCGACGGCGTCTCCAGGTCATTTTGGGTTGCCCCGACGAACACTCTTTCGAGGGCCCGACTTAATTACGGTTCCGCTGCCGGGTTCCGGAATAGGAACCGGATTCCCTTTCGCCCGACGGGTGTGTGCCTCTTTATGCACGTACGGCGCCGGCATACTCGCGGCTGGAACCGCTAAGATCGGCGCGCGCGGCCAATAATGCCGCGGCCTCACTGCTCGTCATGACCGCTGCGCGTCGCGTGTCGACGTCGCGCGCGGGGAATCATCGTTCGCGTGATGGCGCGGTCGCGCTCGCGCTCCCGTCGCTCTGTGCGCGCGCGTCCGGCGGCGGATGATACCGGCGGACCGAGGAACCGAGCCGCTTGAAGCGGCGGTTCCGGTCCTCCTCCATCCTAACCTCCGGTGCGTGCGAGAGCGATCGAGAGTCCGCGTGCGCGTCTCCTGCGCCCAGGAACGAGACTCGACCCCCGCTGCGACGGTTCGACGACGACGACGACGACAGGGACGACGAAGGAGCCGCAGCTGGCGCGCGCGCTCGATCGAAGGTTCCGTCTTACGTCACGGACGCGTCCGCCGTACTACTACGCAAACGTAGATACACCAACATCAACATCGGCTTTCGCCTAGGGCTTAGGATCGACTGACTCGTGTGCAACGGCTGTTCACACGAAACCCTTCTCCACGTCAGTCCTCCAGGGCCTCGCTGGAGTATTTGCTACTACCACCAAGATCTGCACCGACGGCGGCTCCAGACGGGCTCACGCCCTGTCCTTCTGCGCACACCGCCGCGACCCTCCTACTCGTCAGGGCTTCATGACGCCGGTCCGCGAGGACCGCGTCTCACATGCCGCTGACGGCCGAGTATAAGCACGACGCTTCAGCGCCATCCATTTTCAGGGCTAGTAACTTCGGCAGGTGAGTTGTTACACACTCCTTGGCGGATTCCGACTTCCATGGCCACCGTCCTGCTGTCTTAAGTTACCAACGCCTTTCATGGTATCCCATAAGCGTCGATTTGGGCGCTTTAACTCGGCGTTTGGTTCATCCCACAGCGCCAGTTCTGCTTACCAAAAGTGGCCCACTTGGCACTCTGATCCGATATCTCGCGGCTTCACAGTTTAAGCAAGCCGGAGATCTCACCCATTTAAAGTTTGAGAATAGGTTGAGGTCGTTTCGACCCCAATGCCTCTAATCATTCGCTTTACCGAATGAGACTCGCACGCGGCGAGCGCCAGCTATCCTGAGGGAAACTTCGGAGGGAACCAGCTACTAGATGGTTCGATTAGTCTTTCGCCCCTATACCCAGTTCCGACGATCGATTTGCACGTCAGAATCGCTACGGACCTCCATCAGGGTTTCCCCTGACTTCGTCCTGACCAGGCATAGTTCACCATCTTTCGGGTCCCAGCGTGTACGCTCTGGGTGCGCCTCTTCTCGCGATGAGAACGAGACGCCCCGGGAGTGCGGGGCCGGTCCGTGAGCCGGCCCATCCTCCCTCGGTTCGCGCGAGGCGAACCTTCACTTTCATTGCGCCTTTAGGTTTAGTTTAGTCCCAATGACTCGCGCACATGCTAGACTCCTTGGTCCGTGTTTCAAGACGGGTCCTGAAAGTACCCAAAGCTATAGCGCCGTGGACTGGCGTGTGCAGGGTCTGTCCGAGGACAACGCCGCCAACAGCCGGGCGGGCCCGGATCCGGCGCTAGGTCCGGATGCCAGGTTTGCCGTCCGCGCTTGCGACGTGCCGGACGCGAACAAGTCGCGGCCCCGCGCCATAGTTTTACCGTCGGTCGGGCCGGCCGGGACACCGCGGGTCCGAACGCACCGAGGTGCGCGCGGGCTCCACCGCGGGCCTTAGGCCGACGCCCAACGGGTCACGACGTCCTACAGGAGGAGAAGTGCACGCGTTCGGAGTCCGACGGCCACGGGCGGCGCGCGCGGCGCGAACGCCACGCGTCGCAACGCCCGTTGCTCGCGAACTTTCCGAGAGACGCGTCTGAATCTCCCCTTTCGACCTTTCGGGTTTCTCAGGTTTACCCCTGAACGGTTTCACGTACTCTTGAACTCTCTCTTCAAAGTTCTTTTCAACTTTCCCTCACGGTACTTGTTCGCTATCGGTCTCGTGGTAATATTTAGCCTTAGATGGAGTTTACCACCCACTTAGGGCTGCACTCTCAAGCAACCCGACTCTGAGGAGAGACCCTCCCGCGGCATGCGGCGGCCAGCTACGGGCCTGGCACCCTCTCTGGGTAAGTGGCCCCGTTCAAGAAGGACTTGGGCGCGCCGCGCTACCTCGGGATAACGGATCCTCCCTAACACCACATTTCCCGGCGTCCGTCTCCGGACGCGGGATTCGGTGCTGGGCTCTTCCCTGTTCGCTCGCCGCTACTAAGGGAATCCTAGTTAGTTTCTTTTCCTCCGCTTAGTAATATGCTTAAATTCAGCGGGTAGTCTCACCTGCTCTGAGGTCGCGTTCATTGGTTTCTTTCGATAGCCGACAGGCCGCGTAGGCAACGGGATCCTTCGGGCTAAACGCGCGCGATCGGACGTCGGACGAATACCTCGCGCCGCCCCGGACGAATCTCGGTGGCGGGGGGATTCACACTCGGACACGTCGACCGGCGCGTCGCCCGGGCATCGTTTACCGGTACGCGGATGGCGGTCGGCTCGAATGATTATATCGTTCGATAGTTTAAAGCGACGCGTTAGCGCGCCGCCCCGACGTCGAGCGCGATGGCGCGCTCGCGGTATCGGGGGGCGGCTCGTGCGCGAGCGCTCAGATTCTTGCCTCGGCGGCCGTCCGCTTTTCGCGCTTGACCGACGCCCCGTACGTACGGCGCGCGTTCCGCTCACACGATTGGGAGCGTGTACTGCGCGCGCGCACCACATGGGGGGGCCTTCGCGTTATCGGCGGTACGCCGACCCGGCAGTCGTGGAAATTGAAACGACCCTCAGCCAGGAGTGGTCCAGGAACAGTATCCGAGGACCGCAATGTGCGTTCGAAATGTCGATGTTCAAGTGTCCTGCAGTTCACAAGTTGACGCGCAATTAGCTGCGTTCTTCATCGACCCACGAGCCAAGTGATCCACCGTTCAGGGTAATCTTTCATACAGTTAACCAGCGACTCTCTGTCCGCGGTACTGCGTTTAATCGGTTTTACACTTACGCAAAGTTTTGCACGCTTACACGTTGCTAGAACGAGAGGTGTTTGACTTCGCAGAGCGGACGTAAAGTCCGAGACGCGTTCGTCCTGCGCGGCTCCCGTACTCAGATCGCTCCCCCCTTTCGAGGGGCGCGCGGTACGCGGGGACGAACGTTCCGTTAGTCAGGCGAATATCCTTCGACCACCTTCGGGCGGTGCGAGCACCTTTGCGCGCAGTCTTCGTCTTTATTAATCTGCGACGCGGACCGACGTCGGTCGTACACGACATGACCGACCGGACCATCCGCCGCGCTCCGCCGGCGTGCCACTGCACCTCCGACAAGGGAGGCCGGGGCCGGATTCGGGGCGCTGGGGTCCGGCGGCCGCTATACGACCGCGACGACGGCGCGACGCACTCGTCTTTATCAATCTACGCTGCGGGCCGACGTCGGTCGTACACGACATGACCGACCGGACCGTCCGCCGCGCTCCGCCGGCGTGCCACTGCACCTCCGACAAGGGAGGCCGGGGCCGGATTCGGGGCGCTGGGGTCCGGCGGCCGCTATACGACCGCGACGACGGCGCGACGCACTCGTCTTCATTAATTTACGCTGCGGACCGACGTCGGTCGTACACGACATGACCGACCGGACCGTCCGCCGCGCTCCGCCGGCGTTCCTCTGCACCTCCGACAAGGGAGGCCGGGGCCGGTTTCGGGGCGCTGGGGTCCGGCGGCCGCTATACGACCGCGACGACGGCGCGACGCACGACGACAAGACTGGGACGCGCGCATTAGCTCGCTGTGCCCTGACCGTCGGGGCCGGCGGGAGCGTCGCATTCACCCGTGGTTGTGACACTTAAAAACTCAAACTCCGAGGCGCGGAGCGCCGAGCCGGCTGCGCGGTGGCTGCCGGCGGCGCTTTTACGTACGCAGTATCTCTCGGCCTGAGCGGCACGGGGGGCGCTCTCGTCATCGGACCTCTCGACTAGGTACCTGACTTCCGGCGTGCCGACCCTCGCGGGTCGGCCGACGCCTCGGACTTCGTTAGTCCTTAACAGTTCGAATCAGTTCGACCGGCGCTCGTACGGCCGACGCGACCGCCGTCGTAGACGTGGTCGGCCGAGGGCGCCATTAATATTCATTCATTATTAATATCGATCCGTGCATCGTATTAATTAATTGTACGTAATGTTTTATAAACATTCGTTAATGATCCTTCCGCAGGTTCACCTACGGAAACCTTGTTACGACTTTTACTTCCTCTAAATGATCAAGTTTGGTCATCTTCCCAGCATCATCGGCGACGTCGAAACGCCACCGCGCACCGGTCCGAAGACCTCACTAAATCATTCAATCGGTAGTAGCGACGGGCGGTGTGTACAAAGGGCAGGGACGTAATCAACGCGAGCTTATGACTCGCGCTTACTGGGAATTCCTCGTTCATGGGGAACAATTGCAAGCCCCAATCCCTAGCACGAAGGAGGTTCAGCGGGTTACCCGGGCCGTTCGGCCAGGGAAGACACGCTGATTCCTTCAGTGTAGCGCGCGTGCGGCCCAGAACATCTAAGGGCATTACAGACCTGTTATTGCTCAATCTCGTGCGGCTAGAAGCCGCCTGTCCCTCTAAGAAGAATTAATTGTACGCCGACAGTAAAAATCGCGCACGACCGCGACGCGAGCGCCGGGTCGGCGGACCTTTGAGATGTCGAAAATACGCCTAGTTAGCAGGCTAGAGTCTCGTTCGTTATCGGAATTAACCAGACAAATCGCTCCACCAACTAAGAACGGCCATGCACCACCACCCACCGAATCAAGAAAGAGCTCTCAATCTGTCAATCCTTCCGGTGTCCGGGCCTGGTGAGGTTTCCCGTGTTGAGTCAAATTAAGCCGCAGGCTCCACTCCTGGTGGTGCCCTTCCGTCAATTCCTTTAAGTTTCAGCTTTGCAACCATACTTCCCCCGGAACCCAAAAGCTTTGGTTTCCCGGAAGCTGCCCGCCGAGTCATCGGAGGAACGTCGGCGGATCGCTAGCTGGCATCGTTTATGGTTAGAACTAGGGCGGTATCTGATCGCCTTCGAACCTCTAACTTTCGTTCTTGATCAATGAAAGCGTTTTTGGCAAATGCTTTCGCTTCTGTCCGTCTTGCGACGATCCAAGAATTTCACCTCTAACGTCGCAATACGAATGCCCCCATCCGTTCCTATTAATCATTACCTCGGGGTTCCGAAAACCAACAAAATAGAACCGAGGTCCTATTCCATTATTCCATGCACACAGTATTCAGGCGAAATTTTAGCCTGCTTTAAGCACTCTAATTTGTTCAAAGTAAACGTGCCGGCCCACCTCGACACTCAATGAAGAGCACCGCGGTGGGATTGAGATTGGGCCGCCCCGAGAGGCTAAGCCCACCGGCAGGACGTCCCGCGGACACGCCAGTTAACACCGCGAGCGATGAACCGGCGGCGCGGGACACAAATTCGACTACGAGCTTTTTAACCGCAACAACTTTAATATACGCTATTGGAGCTGGAATTACCGCGGCTGCTGGCACCAGACTTGCCCTCCAATTGATCCTCGTTAAAGGGTTTAGAGTGTACTCATTCCGATTACGGGGCCTCGGATGAGTCCCGTATCGTTATTTTTCGTCACTACCTCCCCGTGCCGGGAGTGGGTAATTTGCGCGCCTGCTGCCTTCCTTGGATGTGGTAGCCGTTTCTCAGGCTCCCTCTCCGGAATCGAACCCTGATTCCCCGTTACCCGTTACAACCATGGTAGGCGCAGAACCTACCATCGACAGTTGATAAGGCAGACATTTGAAAGATGCGTCGCCGGTGCGAGACCGTGCGATCAGCAAAAAGTTATTCAGAGTCACCAAGGTGTACGACGACGGGCGAACCCGACGCCGATTGGTTTTGATCTAATAAAAGCGCTCCTTCCGTCTCCGGTCGGAGCTCTGTTTGCATGTATTAGCTCTAGAATTACCACAGTTATCCAAGTAAATGTGGGTACGATCTAAGGAACCATAACTGATTTAATGAGCCTTTCGCGGTTTCACCTTAATTTGGCTTGTACTGAGACATGCATGGCTTAATCTTTGAGACAAGCATATGACTACTGGCAGGATCAACCAGGGAGCTGTCACCCGTCCGCGGCCACGTTCGGAAGACGCGCACCGATGGTAACGCGCCGACCTGGCGTAACGCAGATCGAGAGAACAGTCGCACCTCCGGCGAGCCGAGGGCGGAGCAGAATCGTCACGCCGCTGCGAGAGCGGCGGCGGTCTGTCTTCTCGCCCGGCCCGGAAGTATACTACTACATATTACAATATATAGCAAAAACTGACCGTGTCGAAATCAGTCGGCAGCGACGAGCGCGCGCCGACCACACATTTCACGCACAGTGGAGCAGGATGCGCCGACGTCGAAATAGGACGACGTTTACTTGACGACATGACCGCCCGCAGCAGTTCTAAAGAGAATAATTTATAACGCGGAATCTCGTCCGCGAACGGCTTCAACATTCCCAGAAACACCCTTCGCTAGATTGAAAGCGACATGGTACGCGGTCTGAGCGCGCGTTTCGGAAAACTGTCGTGCCGCGCTCTCACGCTCGGTACGAGGCGAGTCGTTGCATATTTGTGGACGACGTCCAGAGGACGCCTCCGAGATTTAAGTGCGCCCGCATAAGGTGTACAACGCTAACTGCGAAAGTCAGCGTCGTCCGCGGGCATGCTGTGGCAATCGCTAATGTTACGGTTACGAGCGCTTGGCGGCGATATGTGGGAACGCAACCTTTCGGTTAAACCGCACAGCGTCAATTAAAACTCTCGTCTCTAATGGCGAACGCCGGTTCTTCGCGAACGAAGCTTACCGAGGCGCTCTCTAGCCACCAGCAGATCAAAGTCAACAACGCGTGCGGCCCGGCAGAGAGCATCTTTATCGTTTACTAATACCAAGACTGTCGACTCGTCGCAACTAAACGGGATCGAGCGGAACCGGACGGCGTTAGCCGTCGCGGACTCACCTCTCCCTATATAAGCGCAACGGACCGAGTACGGGTTGCGAAACGCTAGTACGGGTCGCTCCCGGCTCGCTCGAACGGATACCGCCGACGCTCGCGCGGACTTATCGCACTTTTCGCCTTGGTCCCCGTCCGGGTCGAGTTCGAAATTTTGGAAATATTTTTTTTTTTGAAAAATTTTTTTTTTTTTGGAAATTTTTTTTTTTCTTTCAAATGTTCTCTCCGGCGCTCTCTGCTAAATTTTTGGATTTTTTTTTTTGAAAATTTTTTTTTCTTTCAAAAGTTCCGTCCAGCGCTCCCTGCTGAAATTTTTGGATTTTGGAAATTTTGTCTTTCGGGTGGCGCTGGATGTCGATCGAGCGCGCCGCCGTAGTCCAGCCGACCGCCCGCGCGCCGTCGCCGGCCGGGTAGCGCTCGGTACATTTCGCCCCGCTCGACGACGGGAGACTCGCGCTGTCGATCGAGCGCGCCGCCGGAGTCCAGCCGACCGCCCGCGCGCCGTCGCCGGCCGGGTAGCGCTCGGTACATTTCGCCCCGCTCGACGACGGGAGACTCGCGCTGTCGATCGAGCGCGCCGCCGGAGTCCAGCCGACCGCCCGCGCGCCGTCGCCGGCCGGGTAGCGCTCGGTAGATTTCGCCCCGCTCGACGACGGGAGACCCGCGCTGTCGATCGAGCGCGCCGCCGGAGTCCAGCCGACAGCCTGCGCGCCGTCGCCGGCCGGGTAGCGCTCGGTACATTTCGCCCCGCTCGACGACGGGAGACTCGCGCTGTCGATCGAGCGCGCCGCCGGAGTCCAGCCGACCGCGCTCGCGCCGTCAACGGCCCCATAAAAGATTTTCTTGAAATTTTCTTTTTCGCCTATAAGTCCCGGCCAGCGCTCTCTGCAAAATTTTAGAAATTTTTTTTTTTTGAAAAATTTTTTTTTTGAAAATTTTTTTTTTCTTTCAAAAGTTCCGTCCAGCGCTCTCTGCTGAAATTTTTGGATTTTGGAAATTTTGTCTTTCGGGTGGCGCTGGATGTCGATCGAGCGCGCCGCCGTAGTCCAGCCGACCGCCCGCGCGCCGTCGCCGGCGGGGTAGCGCTCGGTACATTTCGCCCCGCTCGACGACGGGAGACTCGCGCTGTCGATCGAGCGCGCCGCCGGAGTCCAGCCGACCGCGCTCGCGCCGTCAACGGCCCCATAAAAGATTTTCTTGAAATTTTCTTTTTCGCCTATAAGTCCCGGCCAGCGCTCTCTGCAAAATTTTAGAAATTTTTTTTTTTTGAAAAATTTTTTTTTTGAAAATTTTTTTTTTCTTTCAAAAGTTCCGTCCAGCGCTCTCTGCTGAAATTTTTGGATTTTGGAAATTTTGTCTTTCGGGTGGCGCTGGATGTCGATCGAGCGCGCCGCCGTAGTCCAGCCGACCGCCCGCGCGCCGTCGCCGGCCGGGTAGCGCTCGGTACATTTCGCCCCGCTCGACGACGGGAGACTCGCGCTGTCGATCGAGCGCGCCGCCGGAGTCCAGCCGACCGCCCGCGCGCCGTCGCCGGCCGGGTAGCGCTCGGTACATTTCGCCCCGCTCGACGACGGGAGACTCGCGCTGTCGATCGAGCGCGCCGCCGGAGTCCAGCCGACCGCGCTCGCGCCGTCAACGGCCCCATAAAAGATTTTCTTGAAATTTTCTTTTTCGCCTATAAGTCCCGGCCAGCGCTCTCTGCAAAATTTTAGAAATTTTTTTTTTTTGAAAAATTTTTTTTTTGAAAATTTTTTTTTTCTTTCAAAAGTTCCGTCCAGCGCTCTCTGCTGAAATTTTTGGATTTTGGAAATTTTGTCTTTCGGGTGGCGCTGGATGTCGATCGAGCGCGCCGCCGGAGTCCAGCCGACCGCCCGCGCGCCGTCGCCGGCCGGGTAGCGCTCGGTACATTTCGCCCCGCTCGACGACGGGAGACTCGCGCTGTCGATCGAGCGCGCCGCCGGAGTCCAGCCGACCGCCCGCGCGCCGTCGCCGGCCGGGTAGCGCTCGGTACATTTCGCCCCGCTCGACGACGGGAGACTCGCGCTGTCGATCGAGCGCGCCGCCGGAGTCCAGCCGACCGCGCTCGCGCCGTCAACGGCCCCATAAAATATTTTCTTGAAATTTTCTTTTTCGCCTATAAGTCCCGGCCAGCGCTCTCTGCAAAATTTTAGAAATTTTTTTTTTTTGAAAAATTTTTTTTTTGAAAATTTTTTTTTTCTTTCAAAAGTTCCGTCCAGCGCTCTCTGCTGAAATTTTTGGATTTTGGAAATTTTGTCTTTCGGGTGGCGCTGGATGTCGATCGAGCGCGCCGCCGTAGTCCAGCCGACCGCCCGCGCGCCGTCGCCGGCCGGGTAGCGCTCGGTACATTTCGCCCCGCTCGACGACGGGAGACTCGCGCTGTCGATCGAGCGCGCCGCCGGAGTCCAGCCGACCGCGCTCGCGCCGTCAACGGCCCCATAAAAGATTTTCTTGAAATTTTCTTTTTCGCCTATAAGTCCCGGCCAGCGCTCTCTGCAAAATTTTAGAAATTTTTTTTTTTTGAAAAATTTTTTTTTTGAAAATTTTTTTTTTCTTTCAAAAGTTCCGTCCAGCGCTCTCTGCTGAAATTTTTGGATTTTGGAAATTTTGTCTTTCGGGTGGCGCTGGATGTCGATCGAGCGCGCCGCCGTAGTCCAGCCGACCGCACGCGCGCCGTCGCCGGCCGGGTAGCGCTCGGTACATTTCGCCCCGCTCGACGACGGGAGACTCGCGCTGTCGATCGAGCGCGCCGCCGGAGTCCAGCCGACCGCCCGCGCGCCGTCGCCGGCCGGGTAGCGCTCGGTACATTTCGCCCCGCTCGACGACGGGAGACTCGCGCTGTCGATCGAGCGCGCCGCCGGAGTCCAGCCGACCGCGCTCGCGCCGTCAACGGCCCCATAAAAGATTTTCTTGAAATTTTCTTTTTCGCCTATAAGTCCCGGCCAGCGCTCTCTGCAAAATTTTAGAAATTTTTTTTTTTTGAAAAATTTTTTTTTTGAAAATTTTTTTTTTCTTTCAAAAGTTCCGTCCAGCGCTCTCTGCTGAAATTTTTGGATTTTGGAAATTTTGTCTTTCGGGTGGCGCTGGATGTCGATCGAGCGCGCCGCCGTAGTCCAGCCGACCGCCCGCGCGCCGTCGCCGGCCGGGTAGCGCTCGGTACATTTCGCCCCGCTCGACGACGGGAGACTCGCGCTGTCGATCGAGCGCGCCGCCGGAGTCCAGCCGACCGCCCGCGCGCCGTCGCCGGCCGGGTAGCGCTCGGTACATTTCGCCCCGCTCGACGACGGGAGACTCGCGCTGTCGATCGAGCGCGCCGCCGGAGTCCAGCCGACCGCGCTCGCGCCGTCAACGGCCCCATAAAAGATTTTCTTGAAATTTTCTTTTTCGCCTATAAGTCCCGGCCAGCGCTCTCTGCAAAATTTTAGAAATTTTTTTTTTTTGAAAAATTTTTTTTTTGAAAATTTTTTTTTTCTTTCAAAAGTTCCGTCCAGCGCTCTCTGCTGAAATTTTTGGATTTTGGAAATTTTGTCTTTCGGGTGGCGCTGGATGTCGATCGAGCGCGCCGCCGGAGTCCAGCCGACCGCCCGCGCGCCGTCGCCGGCCGGGTAGCGCTCGGTACATTTCGCCCCGCTCGACGACGGGAGACTCGCGCTGTCGATCGAGCGCGCCGCCGGAGTCCAGCCGACCGCCCGCGCGCCGTCGCCGGCCGGGTAGCGCTCGGTACATTTCGCCCCGCTCGACGACGGGAGACTCGCGCTGTCGATCGAGCGCGCCGCCGGAGTCCAGCCGACCGCGCTCGCGCCGTCAACGGCCCCATAAAATATTTTCTTGAAATTTTCTTTTTCGCCTATAAGTCCCGGCCAGCGCTCTCTGCAAAATTTTAGAAATTTTTTTTTTTTGAAAAATTTTTTTTTTGAAAATTTTTTTTTTCTTTCAAAAGTTCCGTCCAGCGCTCTCTGCTGAAATTTTTGGATTTTGGAAATTTTGTCTTTCGGGTGGCGCTGGATGTCGATCGAGCGCGCCGCCGTAGTCCAGCCGACCGCCCGCGCGCCGTCGCCGGCCGGGTAGCGCTCGGTACATTTCGCCCCGCTCGACGACGGGAGACTCGCGCTGTCGATCGAGCGCGCCGCCGGAGTCCAGCCGACCGCGCTCGCGCCGTCAACGGCCCCATAAAAGATTTTCTTGAAATTTTCTTTTTCGCCTATAAGTCCCGGCCAGCGCTCTCTGCAAAATTTTAGAAATTTTTTTTTTTTGAAAAATTTTTTTTTTGAAAATTTTTTTTTTCTTTCAAAAGTTCCGTCCAGCGCTCTCTGCTGAAATTTTTGGATTTTGGAAATTTTGTCTTTCGGGTGGCGCTGGATGTCGATCGAGCGCGCCGCCGGAGTCCAGCCGACCGCCCGCGCGCCGTCGCCGGCCGGGTAGCGCTCGGTACATTTCGCCCCGCTCGACGACGGGAGACTCGCGCTGTCGATCGAGCGCGCCGCCGGAGTCCAGCCGACCGCCCGCGCGCCGTCGCCGGCCGGGTAGCGCTCGATCG
>CAXIES010000700.1:47500-54441 GCA_964023965.1 Melinopterus prodromus
GGCCCGGATCCGGCGCTAGGTCCGGATGCCAGGTTTGCCGTCCGCGCTTGCGACGTGCCGGACGCGAACAAGTCGCGGCCCCGCGCCATAGTTTTACCGTCGGTCGGGCCGGCCGGGACACCGCGGGTCCGAACGCACCGAGGTGCGCGCGGGCTCCACCGCGGGCCTTAGGCCGACGCCCAACGGGTCACGACGTCCTACAGGAGGAGAAGTGCACGCGTTCGGAGTCCGACGGCCACGGGCGGCGCGCGCGGCGCGAACGCCACGCGTCGCAACGCCCGTTGCTCGCGAACTTTCCGAGAGACGCGTCTGAATCTCCCCTTTCGACCTTTCGGGTTTCTCAGGTTTACCCCTGAACGGTTTCACGTACTCTTGAACTCTCTCTTCAAAGTTCTTTTCAACTTTCCCTCACGGTACTTGTTCGCTATCGGTCTCGTGGTAATATTTAGCCTTAGATGGAGTTTACCACCCACTTAGGGCTGCACTCTCAAGCAACCCGACTCTGAGGAGAGACCCTCCCGCGGCATGCGGCGGCCAGCTACGGGCCTGGCACCCTCTCTGGGTAAGTGGCCCCGTTCAAGAAGGACTTGGGCGCGCCGCGCTACCTCGGGATAACGGATCCTCCCTAACACCACATTTCCCGGCGTCCGTCTCCGGACGCGGGATTCGGTGCTGGGCTCTTCCCTGTTCGCTCGCCGCTACTAAGGGAATCCTAGTTAGTTTCTTTTCCTCCGCTTAGTAATATGCTTAAATTCAGCGGGTAGTCTCACCTGCTCTGAGGTCGCGTTCATTGGTTTCTTTCGATAGCCGACAGGCCGCGTAGGCAACGGGATCCTTCGGGCTAAACGCGCGCGATCGGACGTCGGACGAATACCTCGCGCCGCCCCGGACGAATCTCGGTGGCGGGGGGATTCACACTCGGACACGTCGACCGGCGCGTCGCCCGGGCATCGTTTACCGGTACGCGGATGGCGGTCGGCTCGAATGATTATATCGTTCGATAGTTTAAAGCGACGCGTTAGCGCGCCGCCCCGACGTCGAGCGCGATGGCGCGCTCGCGGTATCGGGGGGCGGCTCGTGCGCGAGCGCTCAGATTCTTGCCTCGGCGGCCGTCCGCTTTTCGCGCTTGACCGACGCCCCGTACGTACGGCGCGCGTTCCGCTCACACGATTGGGAGCGTGTACTGCGCGCGCGCACCACATGGGGGGGCCTTCGCGTTATCGGCGGTACGCCGACCCGGCAGTCGTGGAAATTGAAACGACCCTCAGCCAGGAGTGGTCCAGGAACAGTATCCGAGGACCGCAATGTGCGTTCGAAATGTCGATGTTCAAGTGTCCTGCAGTTCACAAGTTGACGCGCAATTAGCTGCGTTCTTCATCGACCCACGAGCCAAGTGATCCACCGTTCAGGGTAATCTTTCATACAGTTAACCAGCGACTCTCTGTCCGCGGTACTGCGTTTAATCGGTTTTACACTTACGCAAAGTTTTGCACGCTTACACGTTGCTAGAACGAGAGGTGTTTGACTTCGCAGAGCGGACGTAAAGTCCGAGACGCGTTCGTCCTGCGCGGCTCCCGTACTCAGATCGCTCCCCCCTTTCGAGGGGCGCGCGGTACGCGGGGACGAACGTTCCGTTAGTCAGGCGAATATCCTTCGACCACCTTCGGGCGGTGCGAGCACCTTTGCGCGCAGTCTTCGTCTTTATTAATCTGCGACGCGGACCGACGTCGGTCGTACACGACATGACCGACCGGACCATCCGCCGCGCTCCGCCGGCGTGCCACTGCACCTCCGACAAGGGAGGCCGGGGCCGGATTCGGGGCGCTGGGGTCCGGCGGCCGCTATACGACCGCGACGACGGCGCGACGCACTCGTCTTTATCAATCTACGCTGCGGGCCGACGTCGGTCGTACACGACATGACCGACCGGACCGTCCGCCGCGCTCCGCCGGCGTGCCACTGCACCTCCGACAAGGGAGGCCGGGGCCGGATTCGGGGCGCTGGGGTCCGGCGGCCGCTATACGACCGCGACGACGGCGCGACGCACTCGTCTTCATTAATTTACGCTGCGGACCGACGTCGGTCGTACACGACATGACCGACCGGACCGTCCGCCGCGCTCCGCCGGCGTTCCTCTGCACCTCCGACAAGGGAGGCCGGGGCCGGTTTCGGGGCGCTGGGGTCCGGCGGCCGCTATACGACCGCGACGACGGCGCGACGCACGACGACAAGACTGGGACGCGCGCATTAGCTCGCTGTGCCCTGACCGTCGGGGCCGGCGGGAGCGTCGCATTCACCCGTGGTTGTGACACTTAAAAACTCAAACTCCGAGGCGCGGAGCGCCGAGCCGGCTGCGCGGTGGCTGCCGGCGGCGCTTTTACGTACGCAGTATCTCTCGGCCTGAGCGGCACGGGGGGCGCTCTCGTCATCGGACCTCTCGACTAGGTACCTGACTTCCGGCGTGCCGACCCTCGCGGGTCGGCCGACGCCTCGGACTTCGTTAGTCCTTAACAGTTCGAATCAGTTCGACCGGCGCTCGTACGGCCGACGCGACCGCCGTCGTAGACGTGGTCGGCCGAGGGCGCCATTAATATTCATTCATTATTAATATCGATCCGTGCATCGTATTAATTAATTGTACGTAATGTTTTATAAACATTCGTTAATGATCCTTCCGCAGGTTCACCTACGGAAACCTTGTTACGACTTTTACTTCCTCTAAATGATCAAGTTTGGTCATCTTCCCAGCATCATCGGCGACGTCGAAACGCCACCGCGCACCGGTCCGAAGACCTCACTAAATCATTCAATCGGTAGTAGCGACGGGCGGTGTGTACAAAGGGCAGGGACGTAATCAACGCGAGCTTATGACTCGCGCTTACTGGGAATTCCTCGTTCATGGGGAACAATTGCAAGCCCCAATCCCTAGCACGAAGGAGGTTCAGCGGGTTACCCGGGCCGTTCGGCCAGGGAAGACACGCTGATTCCTTCAGTGTAGCGCGCGTGCGGCCCAGAACATCTAAGGGCATTACAGACCTGTTATTGCTCAATCTCGTGCGGCTAGAAGCCGCCTGTCCCTCTAAGAAGAATTAATTGTACGCCGACAGTAAAAATCGCGCACGACCGCGACGCGAGCGCCGGGTCGGCGGACCTTTGAGATGTCGAAAATACGCCTAGTTAGCAGGCTAGAGTCTCGTTCGTTATCGGAATTAACCAGACAAATCGCTCCACCAACTAAGAACGGCCATGCACCACCACCCACCGAATCAAGAAAGAGCTCTCAATCTGTCAATCCTTCCGGTGTCCGGGCCTGGTGAGGTTTCCCGTGTTGAGTCAAATTAAGCCGCAGGCTCCACTCCTGGTGGTGCCCTTCCGTCAATTCCTTTAAGTTTCAGCTTTGCAACCATACTTCCCCCGGAACCCAAAAGCTTTGGTTTCCCGGAAGCTGCCCGCCGAGTCATCGGAGGAACGTCGGCGGATCGCTAGCTGGCATCGTTTATGGTTAGAACTAGGGCGGTATCTGATCGCCTTCGAACCTCTAACTTTCGTTCTTGATCAATGAAAGCGTTTTTGGCAAATGCTTTCGCTTCTGTCCGTCTTGCGACGATCCAAGAATTTCACCTCTAACGTCGCAATACGAATGCCCCCATCCGTTCCTATTAATCATTACCTCGGGGTTCCGAAAACCAACAAAATAGAACCGAGGTCCTATTCCATTATTCCATGCACACAGTATTCAGGCGAAATTTTAGCCTGCTTTAAGCACTCTAATTTGTTCAAAGTAAACGTGCCGGCCCACCTCGACACTCAATGAAGAGCACCGCGGTGGGATTGAGATTGGGCCGCCCCGAGAGGCTAAGCCCACCGGCAGGACGTCCCGCGGACACGCCAGTTAACACCGCGAGCGATGAACCGGCGGCGCGGGACACAAATTCGACTACGAGCTTTTTAACCGCAACAACTTTAATATACGCTATTGGAGCTGGAATTACCGCGGCTGCTGGCACCAGACTTGCCCTCCAATTGATCCTCGTTAAAGGGTTTAGAGTGTACTCATTCCGATTACGGGGCCTCGGATGAGTCCCGTATCGTTATTTTTCGTCACTACCTCCCCGTGCCGGGAGTGGGTAATTTGCGCGCCTGCTGCCTTCCTTGGATGTGGTAGCCGTTTCTCAGGCTCCCTCTCCGGAATCGAACCCTGATTCCCCGTTACCCGTTACAACCATGGTAGGCGCAGAACCTACCATCGACAGTTGATAAGGCAGACATTTGAAAGATGCGTCGCCGGTGCGAGACCGTGCGATCAGCAAAAAGTTATTCAGAGTCACCAAGGTGTACGACGACGGGCGAACCCGACGCCGATTGGTTTTGATCTAATAAAAGCGCTCCTTCCGTCTCCGGTCGGAGCTCTGTTTGCATGTATTAGCTCTAGAATTACCACAGTTATCCAAGTAAATGTGGGTACGATCTAAGGAACCATAACTGATTTAATGAGCCTTTCGCGGTTTCACCTTAATTTGGCTTGTACTGAGACATGCATGGCTTAATCTTTGAGACAAGCATATGACTACTGGCAGGATCAACCAGGGAGCTGTCACCCGTCCGCGGCCACGTTCGGAAGACGCGCACCGATGGTAACGCGCCGACCTGGCGTAACGCAGATCGAGAGAACAGTCGCACCTCCGGCGAGCCGAGGGCGGAGCAGAATCGTCACGCCGCTGCGAGAGCGGCGGCGGTCTGTCTTCTCGCCCGGCCCGGAAGTATACTACTACATATTACAATATATAGCAAAAACTGACCGTGTCGAAATCAGTCGGCAGCGACGAGCGCGCGCCGACCACACATTTCACGCACAGTGGAGCAGGATGCGCCGACGTCGAAATAGGACGACGTTTACTTGACGACATGACCGCCCGCAGCAGTTCTAAAGAGAATAATTTATAACGCGGAATCTCGTCCGCGAACGGCTTCAACATTCCCAGAAACACCCTTCGCTAGATTGAAAGCGACATGGTACGCGGTCTGAGCGCGCGTTTCGGAAAACTGTCGTGCCGCGCTCTCACGCTCGGTACGAGGCGAGTCGTTGCATATTTGTGGACGACGTCCAGAGGACGCCTCCGAGATTTAAGTGCGCCCGCATAAGGTGTACAACGCTAACTGCGAAAGTCAGCGTCGTCCGCGGGCATGCTGTGGCAATCGCTAATGTTACGGTTACGAGCGCTTGGCGGCGATATGTGGGAACGCAACCTTTCGGTTAAACCGCACAGCGTCAATTAAAACTCTCGTCTCTAATGGCGAACGCCGGTTCTTCGCGAACGAAGCTTACCGAGGCGCTCTCTAGCCACCAGCAGATCAAAGTCAACAACGCGTGCGGCCCGGCAGAGAGCATCTTTATCGTTTACTAATACCAAGACTGTCGACTCGTCGCAACTAAACGGGATCGAGCGGAACCGGACGGCGTTAGCCGTCGCGGACTCACCTCTCCCTATATAAGCGCAACGGACCGAGTACGGGTTGCGAAACGCTAGTACGGGTCGCTCCCGGCTCGCTCGAACGGATACCGCCGACGCTCGCGCGGACTTATCGCACTTTTCGCCTTGGTCCCCGTCCGGGTCGAGTTCGAAATTTTGGAAATATTTTTTTTTTTGAAAAATTTTTTTTTTTTTGGAAATTTTTTTTTTTCTTTCAAATGTTCTCTCCGGCGCTCTCTGCTAAATTTTTGGATTTTTTTTTTTGAAAATTTTTTTTTCTTTCAAAAGTTCCGTCCAGCGCTCCCTGCTGAAATTTTTGGATTTTGGAAATTTTGTCTTTCGGGTGGCGCTGGATGTCGATCGAGCGCGCCGCCGTAGTCCAGCCGACCGCCCGCGCGCCGTCGCCGGCCGGGTAGCGCTCGGTACATTTCGCCCCGCTCGACGACGGGAGACTCGCGCTGTCGATCGAGCGCGCCGCCGGAGTCCAGCCGACCGCCCGCGCGCCGTCGCCGGCCGGGTAGCGCTCGGTACATTTCGCCCCGCTCGACGACGGGAGACTCGCGCTGTCGATCGAGCGCGCCGCCGGAGTCCAGCCGACCGCCCGCGCGCCGTCGCCGGCCGGGTAGCGCTCGGTAGATTTCGCCCCGCTCGACGACGGGAGACCCGCGCTGTCGATCGAGCGCGCCGCCGGAGTCCAGCCGACAGCCTGCGCGCCGTCGCCGGCCGGGTAGCGCTCGGTACATTTCGCCCCGCTCGACGACGGGAGACTCGCGCTGTCGATCGAGCGCGCCGCCGGAGTCCAGCCGACCGCGCTCGCGCGCGTCAACGGCCCCATAAAAGATTTTCTTGAAATTTTCTTTTTCGCCTATAAGTCCCGGCCAGCGCTCTCTGCAAAATTTTAGAAATTTTTTTTTTTTGAAAAATTTTTTTTTTGAAAATTTTTTTTTTCTTTCAAAAGTTCCGTCCAGCGCTCTCTGCTGAAATTTTTGGATTTTGGAAATTTTGTCTTTCGGGTGGCGCTGGATGTCGATCGAGCGCGCCGCCGTAGTCCAGCCGACCGCCCGCGCGCCGTCGCCGGCCGGGTAGCGCTCGGTACATTTCGCCCCGCTCGACGACGGGAGACTCGCGCTGTCGATCGAGCGCGCCGCCGGAGTCCAGCCGACCGCGCTCGCGCCGTCAACGGCCCCATAAAAGATTTTCTTGAAATTTTCTTTTTCGCCTATAAGTCCCGGCCAGCGCTCTCTGCAAAATTTTAGAAATTTTTTTTTTTTGAAAAATTTTTTTTTTGAAAATTTTTTTTTTCTTTCAAAAGTTCCGTCCAGCGCTCTCTGCTGAAATTTTTGGATTTTGGAAATTTTGTCTTTCGGGTGGCGCTGGATGTCGATCGAGCGCGCCGCCGTAGTCCAGCCGACCGCCCGCGCGCCGTCGCCGGCCGGGTAGCGCTCGGTACATTTCGCCCCGCTCGACGAC
>OZ030400.1:0-22765 GCA_964023965.1 Melinopterus prodromus
ACTTAAATAGCTTATTTATAAGAGCGTAATATTGAAGATATTAAGGAAATAGAATTATTTTTAAGTAATATTTTATTTATAAAAATTTAAAATTTTAATTTTACAATGAAAATGTAATGTTTTTTTTAAACTATATAAATTAGAAATAATAACAGAATTTCACTGCTAAGGAATGAAGTTAGAAGCTTATTCCTGAATATCTTATTTCTTTAATTGGAGAAAAATCTCATTTAGATCATTAACAGTGATTTGCCTCTATTTTGGCTTCAACTAATAAATAAGGGTGAATTTCACCTGATTTTTAGGTCGAAACTAAATACAAATTATTGTTTCTTATTTTAAGGTAAATTGAATAAATTCAATACTTTTTAATTGCAAATTAAATGTTATAAATAACTATAACCCTAAGACTAATAAGCTCAGTTTAATGCTCCTTGATTTCATTCATGATAAAGTCCAAATAAAAGAATTAATAAAAAAAAACTAGTGATTAAAAAATATCTAAATATATTGATAATTTTTAATGTGATGATTAATGGAATTAGAAGAGTGATTTCAACGTCAAAAATTAAAAAAATTACAGCAATTAAAAAAAACTGTAAAGAAAATGGTATGCGTGCGGATCTTTTTGGGTCAAATCCACATTCAAATGGGGATCTTTTTTCACGATCTATAAAACTTTTTTTTGATAAAATTGAAGAAATAGTTATTATTAATAAAGTAATTATAAAAATAACAAATCTTATATAAAATATAAATATCATTATTTATACTAATTTTTTTAGATCTTTTAATTGGAAGTTAAAAATAATTATTATACTATATAAATTTATTTAAAATTTTATTAATTAAGTTATAGTTTAATTTAACTTCCTCATCAATAAATAGAAATATAAAGGAATAATCAAACTACATCTACAAAATGTCAATATCATGCGGCTGCTTCAAATCCAAAATGATGAATACAAGAAAAATGATTATTAAAATGACGGTAAAGACAAACAGCTAAAAAAGTTGTACCAATGATTACATGAAGTCCATGGAATCCTGTTGCTATGAAAAAAGAAGAACCATAAACTGCGTCCGCAATTGTAAAAGGGGCCTCTACATATTCATATCCTTGAAGGATAGTAAAATAAATACCTAGAATAACAGTTAAAAGTAAGCTTTGAGTAGTTTGTTTATAATTATTTTCAATTAATCTATGATGAGCTCAAGTTACGGTTAATCCTGAGGTTAATAAAATTAGAGTATTTAATAAAGGAATTTGTAAGGGATTAAATGGGATAATACCTTTGGGGGGTCATATTATTCCTAACTCAATTGTGGGGGCAAGCCTTCTATGGAAAAATCCTCAGAAGAATGAGATAAAAAAGAATACTTCTGAAGTAATAAATAAAATTATACCTCAACGTAAACCTATTGTTACTTTAAAAGTATGAAGACCTTGATAAGTTCCTTCTCGGGTGATATCTCGTCATCATTGGTATATAATTAGTATTGTAATTGCTAATCCCAATAAAAATAAGTTATTATTAAAAAAATGGAATCATTTAATAATTCCAATTATTGTAATTATAGCGCCCAAAGCTCCTATTAAAGGTCAAGGACTAACATCAACTAAATGGTAGGGGTGATTTTTGTGGGATGACATTTGTAATTTAAATTAGTTTAATTTACTTCTCTAGAATATAAAGTTCTTAAAACTGCAAATACATAAGATTGAATAATTGATACGGCAGACTCTAAAACCAATAAAAGTAGTTGTGTAATAATTAAGAGATTAATTAAAATAAATCTTAGGTTAGGTCCAGTATTTCCTAACAATCTTAATAGTAAATGACCTGCAATTATATTAGCGGCTAATCGAACTGCTAATGTTCCTGGGCGAATAGTATTTCTAATTGTTTCAATTAATACTATAAATGATATTAAGGCGGGAGGAGTTCCTTGAGGAACTAAATGAGCAAATATATGTATAGTATGGTTTAATCATCCATAGATTATAAATCTTAATCATAAAGGTAAAGCTAGAGCTAATGTAAATACTATATGACTTGTTCTTGTAAAAATATAGGGGAATAGCCCTAGGAAATTATTAAATATAATCATTGAAAATAATGAGATAAAAATTAAAGTTCTTCCTTTAATTTGATTATTTGCAAGTAATATTTTGAATTCATTATGTAATGTAATAATAATTTTATTTCATATAAAATTATATCGGGAAGGGATAAGTCAAAATATTCTTGGGATAAAAAGTAGCCCTAGGAAAGTTCTTAACCAATTAAGAGATATTATCCAAGTTCCGGGATCAAAAGTTGAAAATAGATTTGTTATCATTTTCAAGATAATTTTTTAAAATATTTTTTAAAAGATCTAAATTTAGGGGTATATTGGAAAGAGTAATAATTTATAGAGTTAAAAATTAAAAATGTTGAACAAAAGATTATAAATAACCTTAATCATCCTATAGGGGCTATTTGTGGCAGTAAAGATTGTCCAAAAGACTACTCCAACTTGACAAGCTGATGTTATGGGGGGGGTTAACTAAATCTTTCATTAGAAGTAAGTGCTATTTTACTATGAAGTGGTTTAAGAGACCATTACTTGCTTTCAGTCATCTAATGAGATACTTATAATCCATTTAATGAAATAAGGTGGAGAAATTCTTTCAATAACAATTGGTATGAATCTATGATTTGCTCCACAAATTTCTGAACATTGTCCAAAAAATAATCCCGCTCGATTTATTAGAAATCTAATTTGATTTAGTCGTCCAGGGGTAGCATCAATTTTTACCCCTACTGAAGGGATTGTTCAAGAATGAAGAACATCTGCTGCAGTTACTAAAAATCGAATTTGAGAGTTATAAGGTAAAATAGTTCGATTATCTACGTCTAATAGACGAAATCCATTTATTTTTATTTCATTTATAGGGATTATATATGAGTCAAATTCAAAATTTTTAAAATCTGTATATTCATAAGATCAATATCATTGGTGGCCAATTGTTTTAATTGAAATTAAGGGATTATTTATTTCATCTAATAGATATAGTAAATGTAGAGAAGGTAGGGCAATAAAAATTAATGTAATAGCAGGTAGAATTGTTCATACAATTTCAATTAATTGTCCTTCAAGTAGAAAGCGATAATTATATGTATTAAAAAATAAAGATCCTATAAGATACCCAACTAATATAGTAATTATTAATAAAATTATTAAGGTGTGATTATGAAAGAAATTTAGTTGTTCTATTAGTGGTGAAGCTCTATCCTGTAAAGTTGAGAGTTTTCAGGTGGCTATTTCTAAAAAAAGTTAAAAACTTTATATATGAAGCTTAAATTCATTGCACTAATCTGCCATATTAGAAGAATTAATTTACTAATATAGGTAGCTCAGAATAGCTATGTTCGGCAGGAGGTATTTGTTGAAATCATTCAATAGAAGTTGTTATTCTAAGTGGAGAGATTGCTTTATGGTTAGAAATTATTCTATCTCAGATAATAAAAATAAATATAAAAATTCTTATTAATGAAATTAAGGAGCCGATTGATGAAATTACATTTCATGTTGTATAGGCATCTGGGTAGTCAGAGTATCGTCGAGGTATACCTGCTAATCCTAAAAAGTGTTGAGGGAAGAAAGTTATATTGACCCCAATAAATATAATTAAAAATTGAATTTTTAAAAATTTTCTATTCATTGTAAGTCCTGTGAATAAAGGGAATCAATGTACAAATCCTGCTATGATAGCGAATACTGCTCCTATTGATAAAACATAATGAAAATGAGCAACTACATAATATGTATCATGTAGAACAATATCTAAGGACGAATTTGCTAGAATTACTCCAGTTAATCCCCCTACAGTAAATAAAAATACAAATCCTAATGCTCAAATTATTGATGGTGAATAATTTAATTGAGTCCCATGAAGAGTAGCAAGTCAACTGAAAATTTTAATACCGGTTGGTACTGCAATAATTATTGTAGCGGATGTAAAGTAAGCTCGGGTATCAACATCTATTCCTACAGTAAATATGTGGTGGGCTCATACAATAAATCCAAGTAATCCAATAGCTATTATTGCATAAATTATTCCTAAGGTACCAAAAGTTTCTTTTTTTCTTCTTTCTTGTCTGATAATGTGGGAGATTATTCCAAATCCTGGTAGAATTAAAATATAAACTTCCGGATGTCCAAAAAATCAGAATAGGTGTTGATATAAGATAGGATCTCCTCCCCCAGCTGGGTCAAAGAATGATGTATTTAAATTTCGATCTGTTAATAATATAGTAATTGCTCCTGCTAATACGGGTAAAGATAAAAGTAATAGTAAGGCTGTAATTGCCACTGATCAAACAAATAATGGTATTCGATCGAAAGTTAACCCAGGAGATCGTATATTAATTACCGTAGTAATGAAATTTACTGCTCCTAGAATTGATGAAATACCAGCTAAATGAAGGCTGAAAATAGCAAGATCTACAGATGCTCCTCCATGTGCAATATTAGAAGATAATGGGGGATAGACTGTTCAGCCAGTTCCTGCCCCTCTTTCTACTATTCTTCTTATTAATAATAGAGTTAATGAGGGAGGTAATAGTCAAAATCTTATATTATTTATTCGTGGGAATGCTATATCTGGAGCTCCTAGTATTAATGGAACTAGTCAATTTCCAAATCCCCCGATTAAAATAGGTATAACTATAAAGAAAATTATTACAAAAGCATGAGCAGTTACAATAACATTATAAATTTGATCATCCCCAATTAAACTTCCAGGGTTTCCTAATTCGGCCCGAATTAAAAGGCTTAGTGAAGTGCCTACTATTCCAGCTCATCTTCCAAATAAAAAATATAATGTGCCAATATCTTTATGGTTTGTTGAAAATAATCATTTATTCATTTTTATATAATAAAGTGGCTGAGTTTAAGCGATAAATTGTAAATTTATAGACGAATATGTTATTCCTTTATTAATATTAAAATTTTAGCTTTATATTCAAAATTAAATGATATTAAATTGCAAGTTTAAAGTTGGGAGAGTATCTCTAAGGCTTAAATTTAAATTTATTGGTAGATTTGAAGGCTACTAGTTTATATTAACTTAAATCCTTAATATTTTAATAAAAATTAAAAAATAATGTTCTTATGAATAAGCCAATTAAAGTAATAAAGTTAATAATTATAATAATATCATTTTTATTAATTTTATTTTTAAATGAGGATATTTGGTTTATTGTTAAGATAACTGATCTAAGTGTAATTCGAACATAAAAATAAAGAGTTATTAGTGTTAATACTATTATAATTAAGGTTAATGTATAGTAATTATTATTAATTAAAATTTGAATTGTGAATCATTTAGGTAGAAATCCAATAAATGGGGGAAGTCCCCCTAAAGATAGAAAATTTAGGTTAAAGAGTAATTTAGCTAAGGGTTTTTTATTAAGGGAGATAAATAGTTGCTTTAAATAATAGATATTATATGTATTTAAAATAAAAATAATATTTAATCTTATTATTATATAGATTAGAAAATAATAAGTTCAGACTCTTTCTATAAATATAATAGCAGCAAGTATTCACCCGATATGGTTAATTGATGAGTAAGCTAAAATTTTTCGTAATCTTGTTTGATTTAGTCCTGAAATTCCTCTAACAATTATTCTAATAATAACACAGATTCTTACATAGCTAATATTAATATTTGTATAGGTAATTAAAATTATTGGGGCAATTTTTTGTCAAGTTAATATAATAAAAGCATTTATTCAATTAAGTCCTTCTATGATTTCAGGGAATCAGAAGTGGAATGGAGCAGCTCCTATTTTAGTTAAAAAGGCTGTATTTATTACTATTGTAAAAGTAGGAATAAATTGTATATTATATATAAAATTTAATGAAAGTATAATAATAGAAAATAAAATTAAGGTTGATGCTAAAGCTTGAGTGATGAAATATTTTAATGCTGCTTCTGATGCTATGGCATTTTCAGTTCTAGATATTAAAGGGATAATAGATAAAAGATTGATCTCTAATCCAATTCATATTCCTATTCAAGAGTAGGAGGAAATTGAGATAATTGTTCCGATGATTAATGTTAGTTTGAATAGTAATTTGTAAAAAGAAATTAAAAAGAAAAGGACTATAACCTTTATAAATGGGGTATGAACCCAGTAGCTTAGTTAGCTTATCTTTTTATAATTTAGTATATGATGTATAAAGATTTTTGATATCTTAGGGATTAGTTTAATTCTATTAATTATAATATTTAATGAAGGTGAAAATATCACATTTTTTATTCTATCAAAATAATTCTTTAATCAGACACTTCATTTAGTTTTCATATAAACCGTATAATTTATAGATTTAAAAATTGTTTCTTATATTTAAAAATATAGGTTTATTTTTAATTCTAATTTTTAGTAAAAAAAAAGCTAGGTCCCCTACACTAAATAGAAGTTTAGTATTAAAATTTATGGTTAGGTCATAAATTTTTGTTTACTAAGTAGGAGTAACCATTTAATTAAGTTATTAATATTAAAATTTATGGTTGGGCCATAAATTTTAAAATATCTAATTAATAGGGTTTAGTTAATTTTTATTTATAAAAAAAGGTATTTAAACTAGGAATAATTTTTTTCTTTAGTTTTCATATAAACCGTATAATTTATAGATTTAAAAATTGTTTCTTATATTTAAAAATATAGGTTTATTTTTAATTCTAATTTTTAGTAAAAAAAAAGCTAGGTCCCCTACACTAAATAGAAGTTTAGTATTAAAATTTATGGTTAGGTCATAAATTTTTGTTTACTAAGTAGGAGTAACCATTTAATTAAGTTATTAATATTAAAATTTATGGTTGGGCCATAAATTTTAAAATATCTAATTAATAGGGTTTAGTTAATTTTTATTTATAAAAAAAGGTATTTAAACTAGGAATAATTTTTTTCTTTAGTTTTCATATAAACCGTATAATTTATATATTTAAAAATTGTTTCTTATATTTAAAAATATAGGTTTATTTTTAATTCTAATTTTTAGTAAAAAAAAAGCTAGGTCCCCTACACTAAATAGAAGTTTAGTATTAAAATTTATGGTTAGGTCATAAATTTTTGTTTACTAAGTAGGAGTAACCATTTAATTAAGTTATTAATATTAAAATTTATGGTTGGGCCATAAATTTTAAAATATCTAATTAATAGGGTTTAGTTAATTTTTATTTATAAAAAAAGGTATTTAAACTAGGAATAATTTTTTTCTTTAGTTTTCATATAAACCGTATAATTTATATATTTAAAAATTGTTTCTTATATTTAAAAATATAGGTTTATTTTTAATTCTAATTTTTAGTAAAAAAAAAGCTAGGTCCCCTACACTAAATAGAAGTTTAGTATTAAAATTTATGGTTAGGTCATAAATTTTTGTTTACTAAGTAGGAGTAACCATTTAATTAAGTTATTAATATTAAAATTTATGGTTGGGCCATAAATTTTAAAATATCTAATTAATAGGGTTTAGTTAATTTTTATTTATAAAAAAAGGTATTTAAACTAGGAATAATTTTTTTCTTTAGTTTTCATATAAACCGTATAATTTATATATTTAAAAATTGTTTCTTATATTTAAAAATATAGGTTTATTTTTAATTCTAATTTTTAGTAAAAAAAAAGCTAGGTCCCCTACACTAAATAGAAGTTTAGTATTAAAATTTATGGTTAGGTCATAAATTTTTGTTTACTAAGTAGGAGTAACCATTTAATTAAGTTATTAATATTAAAATTTATGGTTGGGCCATAAATTTTAAAATATCTAATTAATAGGGTTTAGTTAATTTTTATTTATAAAAAAAGGTATTTAAACTAGGAATAATTTTTTTCTTTAGTTTTCATATAAACTGTATAATTTATAGATTTAAAAATTGTTTCTTATATTTAAAAATATAGGTTTATTTTTAATTCTAATTTTTAGTAAAAAAAAAGCTAGGTCCCCTACACTAAATAGAAGTTTAGTATTAAAATTTATGGTTAGGTCATAAATTTTTGTTTACTAAGTAGGAGTAACCATTTAATTAAGTTATTAATATTAAAATTTATGGTTGGGCCATAAATTTTAAAATATCTAATTAATAGGGTTTAGTTAATTTTTATTTATAAAAAAAGGTATTTAAACTAGGAATAATTTTTTTCTTTAGTTTTCATATAAACCGTATAATTTATATATTTAAAAATTGTTTCTTATATTTAAAAATATAGGTTTATTTTTAATTCTAATTTTTAGTAAAAAAAAGCTAGGTCCCCTACACTAAATAGAAGTTTAGTATTAAAATTTATGGTTAGGTCATAAATTTTTGTTTACTAAGTAGGAGTAACCATTTAATTAAGTTATTAATATTAAAATTTATGGTTGGGCCATAAATTTTAAAATATCTAATTAATAGGGTTTAGTTAATTTTTATTTATAAAAAAAGGTATTTAAACTAGGAATAATTTTTTTCTTTAGTTTTCATATAAACCGTATAATTTATATATTTAAAAATTGTTTCTTATATTTAAAAATATAGGTTTATTTTTAATTCTAATTTTTAGTAAAAAAAAAGCTAGGTCCCCTACACTAAATAGAAGTTTAGTATTAAAATTTATGGTTAGGTCATAAATTTTTGTTTACTAAGTAGGAGTAACCATTTAATTAAGTTATTAATATTAAAATTTATGGTTGGGCCATAAATTTTAAAATATCTAATTAATAGGGTTTAGTTAATTTTTATTTATAAAAAAAGGTATTTAAACTAGGAATAATTTTTTTCTTTAGTTTTCATATAAACCGTATAATTTATAGATTTAAAAATTGTTTCTTATATTTAAAAATATAGGTTTATTTTTAATTCTAATTTTTAGTAAAAAAAAAGCTAGGTCCCCTACACTAAATAGAAGTTTAGTATTAAAATTTATGGTTAGGTCATAAATTTTTGTTTACTAAGTAGGAGTAACCATTTAATTAAGTTATTAATATTAAAATTTATGGTTGGGCCATAAATTTTAAAATATCTAATTAATAGGGTTTAGTTAATTTTTATTTATAAAAAAAGGTATTTAAACTAGGAATAATTTTTTTCTTTAGTTTTCATATAAACCGTATAATTTATATATTTAAAAATTGTTTCTTATATTTAAAAATATAGGTTTATTTTTAATTCTAATTTTTAGTAAAAAAAAAGCTAGGTCCCCTACACTAAATAGAAGTTTAGTATTAAAATTTATGGTTAGGTCATAAATTTTTGTTTACTAAGTAGGAGTAACCATTTAATTAAGTTATTAATATTAAAATTTATGGTTGGGCCATAAATTTTAAAATATCTAATTAATAGGGTTTAGTTAATTTTTATTTATAGAAAAAGGTATTTAAACTAGGAATAATTTTTTTCTTTAGTTTTCATATAAACCGTATAATTTATAGATTTAAAAATTGTTTCTTATATTTAAAAATATAGGTTTATTTTTAATTCTAATTTTTAGTAAAAAAAAAGCTAGGTCCCCTACACTAAATAGAAGTTTAGTATTAAAATTTATGGTTAGGTCATAAATTTTTGTTTACTAAGTAGGAGTAACCATTTAATTAAGTTATTAATATTAAAATTTATGGTTGGGCCATAAATTTTAAAATATCTAATTAATAGGGTTTAGTTAATTTTTATTTATAGAAAAAGGTATTTAAACTAGGAATAATTTTTTTCTTTAGTTTTCATATAAACCGTATAATTTATAGATTTAAAAATTGTTTCTTATATTTAAAAATATAGGTTTATTTTTAATTCTAATTTTTAGTAAAAAAAAAGCTAGGTCCCCTACACTAAATAGAAGTTTAGTATTAAAATTTATGGTTAGGTCATAAATTTTTGTTTACTAAGTAGGAGTAACCATTTAATTAAGTTATTAATATTAAAATTTATGGTTGGGCCATAAATTTTAAAATATCTAATTAATAGGGTTTAGTTAATTTTTATTTATAAAAAAAGGTATTTAAACTAGGAATAATTTTTTTCTTTAGTTTTCATATAAACCGTATAATTTATATATTTAAAAATTGTTTCTTATATTTAAAAATATAGGTTTATTTTTAATTCTAATTTTTAGTAAAAAAAAAGCTAGGTCCCCTACACTAAATAGAAGTTTAGTATTAAAATTTATGGTTAGGTCATAAATTTTTGTTTACTAAGTAGGAGTAACCATTTAATTAAGTTATTAATATTAAAATTTATGGTTGGGCCATAAATTTTAAAATATCTAATTAATAGGGTTTAGTTAATTTTTATTTATAAAAAAAGGTATTTAAACTAGGAATAATTTTTTTCTTTAGTTTTCATATAAACCGTATAATTTATAGATTTAAAAATTGTTTCTTATATTTAAAAATATAGGTTTATTTTTAATTCTAATTTTTAGTAAAAAAAAAGCTAGGTCCCCTACACTAAATAGAAGTTTAGTATTAAAATTTATGGTTAGGTCATAAATTTTTGTTTACTAAGTAGGAGTAACCATTTAATTAAGTTATTAATATTAAAATTTATGGTTGGGCCATAAATTTTAAAATATCTAATTAATAGGGTTTAGTTAATTTTTATTTATAGAAAAAGGTATTTAAACTAGGAATAA
Source organism: Melinopterus prodromus (assembly GCA_964023965.1). Lineage (NCBI taxonomy): Eukaryota > Metazoa > Arthropoda > Insecta > Coleoptera > Scarabaeidae > Melinopterus > Melinopterus prodromus. Next base: position 10,665 of record OZ030400.1, read on the forward strand.
TTTTTTTCTTTAGTTTTCATATAAACCGTATAATTTATAGATTTAAAAATTGTTTCTTATATTTAAAAATATAGGTTTATTTTTAATTCTAATTTTTAGTAAAAAAAAAGCTAGGTCCCCTACACTAAATAGAAGTTTAGTATTAAAATTTATGGTTAGGTCATAAATTTTTGTTTACTAAGTAGGAGTAACCATTTAATTAAGTTATTAATATTAAAATTTATGGTTGGGCCATAAATTTTAAAATATCTAATTAATAGGGTTTAGTTAATTTTTATTTATAAAAAAAGGTATTTAAACTAGGAATAATTTTTTTCTTTAGTTTTCATATAAACCGTATAATTTATATATTTAAAAATTGTTTCTTATATTTAAAAATATAGGTTTATTTTTAATTCTAATTTTTAGTAAAAAAAAAGCTAGGTCCCCTACACTAAATAGAAGTTTAGTATTAAAATTTATGGTTAGGTCATAAATTTTTGTTTACTAAGTAGGAGTAACCATTTAATTAAGTTATTAATATTAAAATTTATGGTTGGGCCATAAATTTTAAAATATCTAATTAATAGGGTTTAGTTAATTTTTATTTATAAAAAAAGGTATTTAAACTAGGAATAATTTTTTTCTTTAGTTTTCATATAAACCGTATAATTTATAGATTTAAAAATTGTTTCTTATATTTAAAAATATAGGTTTATTTTTAATTCTAATTTTTAGTAAAAAAAAAGCTAGGTCCCCTACACTAAATAGAAGTTTAGTATTAAAATTTATGGTTAGGTCATAAATTTTTGTTTACTAAGTAGGAGTAACCATTTAATTAAGTTATTAATATTAAAATTTATGGTTGGGCCATAAATTTTAAAATATCTAATTAATAGGGTTTAGTTAATTTTTATTTATAAAAAAAGGTATTTAAACTAGGAATAATTTTTTTCTTTAGTTTTCATATAAACCGTATAATTTATATATTTAAAAATTGTTTCTTATATTTAAAAATATAGGTTTATTTTTAATTCTAATTTTTAGTAAAAAAAAAAGCTAGGTCCCCTACACTAAATAGAAGTTTAGTATTAAAATTTATGGTTAGGTCATAAATTTTTGTTTACTAAGTAGGAGTAACCATTTAATTAAGTTATTAATATTAAAATTTATGGTTGGGCCATAAATTTTAAAATATTTAATTAATAGGGTTTAGTTAATTTTTATTTATAAAAAAAGGTATTTAAACTAGGAATAATTTTTTTCTTTAGTTTTCATATAAACCGTATAATTTATAGATTTAAAAATTGTTTCTTATATTTAAAAATATAGGTTTATTTTTAATTCTAATTTTTAGTAAAAAAAAAACTAGGTCCCCTACACTAAATAGAAGTTTAGTATTAAAATTTATGGTTAGGTCATAAATTTTTGTTTATTAATTTATATTTTTAAAATTTTTATAAATTATTTTTAAATATTTTTATTGAAAATTTTCTATTAAAAATAGTGGTTAGTGTCATGATTTATAATTATTATGTCATTATTTAAATTATTATAAATTTTAAAAATTTATTTTTGAAAAAAAATGAAATCTTTCATTACTATAAAAAAGTCAAGAAACCCCGATTTCTCTGCAAAATTTCCAAAAATTTTTCCAATTTTTTAAGGACACTTAGAGTTTTCATACTAGCAAAAAAAAAATCCTTCATTCAATTTTTTACCCACCTTTTCTTTTTTTTTTTTTGCAAAAAAAACTAAGGAAATCAATACAATTTAAATAAGTGGTATGTCAACTTGGTAGCTGATTAATTTATGATTTTAATATTAAATAGAAAAAAAAATATTTTTTAAAAAAATGTGTAAAAGCAGGTTTGAGGAAAGCTTCATTCAAAAAGTCACTTTTTTTTTATTTTTCAAAAAATTTAAAACCATACTAATTTTTGTATAGAAATTGTAAGTATTTTTTTTGTGGTTTTTGGGCTTAGTGGGACTTTAATTCAGAGGGATTTTGAAATTTTTGGCTAAAAAAATTTTGAAAAAAAAGCTCTCTAATATAAAATATTTATATATATATAAATATATCTATTATATATATATATAATAAATACATCATATCTATATTATATATATATCATTAAACGAATAAAAACTTATAAATCGATTTATTAATACATCTTTGTTTATTCTGTATACTTCTTTCATTTCGTAAATACGAAAAAAAAAAGGAAAAGAATGTATAATTTTATTATATATATAAATAAATTTATTATTATATATATATATATGAATATATACATAAATTAGTTATTAAAAATTTATATATAATATATTTAATTTAAAATTATTATTAATAATTATTATACAATTATTTATATTAATATTAATTATATTAAATATTTATTAAAATGAATATAAAAATTGATTATATAGTATGAAATATATATTAGAAAAAAAAAAAAAAAACTTTACTTATAATATCTATTTAAATTCTAAGATAAGAGAAGAATTGAAAAATTCATATTTATAATTTTTTGTTGCTTATATTGATTTATCTATATAATAATCAAATAAATATTAAAATTCAATTGAAATAGAAGTTTTACTTGGTTTTAGAACTTGAAGATTAATAAAAATAATTGATGTGTATCGTTTATTAAGTTAATAAAAATTACGATTTAAATTATTTTTGTTATAATTAAAGTTTTATTTTAAAGAAATGAATTAATATAATTGAATTTTGATAATAATGAGAATATTAAGTTAATTTTATGTAGAAATTTAAAAATTTAAATAATATTTTTTAATTTAATTTTAAGTATTAATTTAAAATTAAGTTTAAAATTTTATACAATGGTTTAAGTTAGATGATGAGTAACTGGAAAAATTAAACTAAAGTTGGGTTAGTTTAATTGATATTGAAGGTTTAAGTTAGATGATGAGTAACTGGAAAAATTAAACTAAAGTTGGATTAGTTTAATTGATATTGAAGGTTTAAGTTAGATGATGAGTAACTGGAAAAATTAAACTAAAGTTGGATTAGTTTAATTGATATTGAAGGTTTAAGTTAGATGATGAGTAACTGGAAAAATTAAACTAAAGTTGGATTAGTTTAATTGATATTGAAGGTTTAAGTTAGATGATGAATAATTGGAAAAATTAAACTAAAGTTGGGTTAGTTTAATTGGTATAGAAGGTTTAAGTTAGACGGTAATTAATTGGAAAAATTAAACTAAAGTTGGATTAGTTTAATTGATATTGAAGGTTTAAGTTAGATGATGAATAACTGGAAAAATTAAACTAAAGTTAGGTTAGTTTAATTGATATTGAAGGTTTAAGTTAGATGATGAGTAACTGGAAAAATTAAACTAAAGTTGGATTAGTTTAATTGATATTGAAGGTTTAAGTTAGATGATGAATAACTGGAAAAATTAAACTAAAGTTGGGTTAGTTTAATTGATATAGAAGGTTTAAGTTAGATGATGAATAACTGGAAAAATTAAATTTAGTTTATTAATATTAGGATTTAAATTAATTATTTAGTTTAATGTTTATTTAGATATTTAAATTATTTTTATTTAATTTAAAGTTAAATATATACCTTATTTAGATAATGTTTATTATATAAAAAGTTTTATTTTAGCTTAAAAAGTTGATTTTTATTTTTATTATATGTAAATTTTTGTGTGAATTAAAAGGTATTTAAATAATATTTTTTTTTTATTTAATTGCAGTAGTTAAAATTATTATATAAAAGAAATTTTGATATAGAAATATAATATAGTATTGACTAAATTTGTGCCAGCAGTTGCGGTTAAACAAGTGATACAATCATCTTTTATTAGTATGATAATTAATAGTTAATTATTTAATTTAGAGTTAAATTTTTTAAGTGAAATTTAAAATTTAAATTAGATTAAGTTTTTGGTGTATGATTTATGAAATTTCAAATAAATTAAACTAGGATTAGATACCCTATTATTAGGAATGTAAAAAATTAATACTAAGGGAGTATTAGCTATGTTCTTGAAATTTAAAAAATTTGGCGGTATTTTAGTCTTTTCAGAGGAACCTGTTCTGTGATTGATAGTCCACGTTTAATTGTACTTAATTTACAAGTTTGTATATCGTCGTAGTTGAGTGTCTTAGGAGAGTAAACATTCATAATGTATAATTATAACATAAATCAGATCAAGGCGCAGCTTATAATTAAGAAGAGATGGGTTACTATAAATTTTTATTTAATATGGTTAAGGTAATTAAAATTATTTTATAAATTGGATTTGAAAGTAATATAATTTAATTAAATTATATGATTTAAGCTCTAAAATATGCACATATCGCCCGTCACTTCCATTGTTTTTAAAGTGGGATAAGTCGTAACAGAGTAGGCGTACTGGAAAGTGTGCCTAGCAAGTTCAAATTAGAGCTTGTTTTAAGCATTTTATTTACATTAAAAAGTTAATTGTGAAATTCAATTTAGTTTGAATTTATTAATTTATAGTTTAGTTTAGTATTAAAATCAGTTTAATAAAAATATTTTTTTTTTGTTTATTTTTATAGATAAAATTATATGTAATTATAGGTTATTAGTATAGTGATAGAAAATTGAAATAATTTGAAAATTTAAAATATTTATAAGAAGAAATAATTTTTTGTACCTTGTGTATCAGGGTTTATTAATTAATAATTATTTAATATTAGTTTTCTCGAATTTTAAAGAGTTAAGAGGTTATAAATTTTATTGTGAAATAAATATTTAAAATAATCTTTTAGAAATGAAACGTTAGTCGTTTTTAAGGATATCTAGTTTTTTGAGAAATAAATTTAATTTAATTGATTATTTTAATTTATTTTTATTTTTATAATAAATTGTTAAGTAAATCAATAAATATTTTAAGGGTTAAGCTTTAAAGTAGAAGTTTATAAATTTTATTTAGAGGGGTATATTTATTAGAATTAAAAGTTTTTATAATTTAATGTGTTATAACTAAGTTTACCTTAATTTAAATTTTTATTAATTTTAAATTTTTTATTAAAATGAATTAATTAATTTTATATTAAATGTAATAATGATAGAATTAGTATAATTTTATGTTTATAATTAGTTTAATTTTCCTAGGTTAAGTTAAGGAACTCGGCAAATTTATTTTTCGCCTGTTTATTAAAAACATGTCTTTTTGATGATAATTTAAAGTCTAGCCTGCCCGATGAATTATTCAATGGCCGCAGTATTTTAACTGTGCGAAGGTAGCATAATAATTAGTTTTTTAAATGAGAACTGGTATGAATGGCTGGACGAGAAAATAGCTGTCTCAATTTAATTTAGATTAGAATTTTATTTTTAAGTTAAAAAGCTTAAATAAATTTAAAAGACGAGAAGACCCTATAGAGTTTTATATTAGGCTTATATTTAATTTATAAGGTATTTTTTTTATTTTATATAATTTTAGTATTTTATTGGGGTGATATAAAAATTTAATAAACTTTTTATTTTTAAATCCATTGATATATGAATAAATGATCCATTTTTTATGATTAAAAGATTAAATTACCTTAGGGATAACAGCGTAATTTTTTTTTAGAGTTCTTATTGAAAAAAAAGTTTGCGACCTCGATGTTGGATTAAAATAAACTTTTGGCGCAGTAGCTATATAGGTTGGGTCTGTTCGACCTTTAAAATTTTACATGATCTGAGTTTAAACCGGTGTAAGCCAGGTTGGTTTCTATCTTTAAATAATTAAAATATTTTAGTACGAGAGGACCAAATATTTGTGAATTTTGCTTAGTTAATTGAATTATATTAATATTATGTTATTTTGGCAGATTAGTGCATTAAATTTAGAATTTAAATATGTATATTTTTAATTTACATATAACAATATTTGTTAAGGATATTATTTTAGTATTGATTTCTAGCTTAATTTTAATTGTATGTGTTTTAGTGGGCGTGGCTTTTTTGACTTTAATAGAACGGAAGGTTTTAGGTTATATTCAAATTCGAAAAGGGCCTAATAAGGTAGGATTTTTAGGTATTCCTCAGCCTTTTAGTGATGCTATTAAATTGTTTACTAAGGAGCAAACTTATCCCTTTATATCAAATTTTAATAGTTATTATTTATCTCCAGTTTTTAATTTATTTTTATCTCTTTTATTATGGATATGTATACCTTTTTTTTCTATTTTATTTAATTTTAATTTAGGGGTATTATTTTTTTTATGTTGTTCTAGATTGAGAGTTTATACAATTATAATTGCTGGTTGATCTTCTAATTCTAATTATGCTTTATTAGGAGGGTTACGAGCAGTTGCTCAAACCATTTCTTATGAGGTAAGTTTGTCTTTAATTTTATTATCTTTTTTATACTTAATTATAAGGTTAAATATAATTGATTTTTTTAAATATCAAGAATATCTATGATTTATTTTTTTATGTTTACCTCTTAGTATAGTTTGGATTGTTTCAAGATTAGCTGAGACTAATCGAACTCCTTTTGATTTTGCAGAGGGGGAATCAGAATTAGTTTCTGGGTTTAATGTTGAATACAGAAGAGGGGGATTTGCTTTGCTTTTTTTAGCTGAATATGCTAGTATTTTGTTTATAAGAATATTTTGTTGTATTTTATTTTTAGGAGGGAATTTTATAAATTTTACTTTCTTTTTAAAGTTAGCTTTAATGGCTTTTTTTTGAGTATGAGTTCGAGGAACTTTACCTCGGTATCGTTATGATAAGTTAATATATTTATGTTGGAAAAGATTTCTTCCAGTTTCTTTGAATTATCTTCTCTTTTTTTTTGGGTTAAAATTATTTCTATTAAGTTTTTTTTTATAGAGCATAAATTTTAGTATAAGTTAATAGAGATTGGATACTCTTTTTTATATTTTCAAAATATATACTTTAACAAGTTCATTAACTTATCTATGATTTAAAAATAATATAATCTCATATTTTTGAAATTAAAGGGTTAATAAGGTAGTAAGAAAAATAAATAATAGTTAATAATTGTCCAATTATAATATAAGGGTCTTCAACTGGCCGAGCGCCAATTCATGTTAATAAAATGATAATTCTTAAAAAAGATCAGAATAAAAATTTATTAATAGGGTAAAATTGTATACTTTGTATTTTTTTTTTATTAATAAAAGGTATAATTAAAAGGATTGCAATTGATAAAACTAGAGCAATTACTCCTCCTAATTTGTTAGGGATTGATCGGAGAATAGCATAGGCGAATAAGAAATACCATTCTGGTTGAATATGAATAGGTGTTACTAAAGGATTAGCAGGGATAAAGTTATCAGGGTCTCCCAATAAATATGGATTGATTAAAGTTAATAAAATTAAGATTATAGTTAAAATTAAAAATCCAATTGTATCTTTTAAAGAAAAGTAAGGATGAAAGGGGATTTTGTCAAGATTTCTATTTGTTCCAAGGGGATTATTTGATCCTGTTTGATGAAGAAATAATAAGTGAATAAGAACTAATGCTGTTACAATAAATGGTAGGAGGAAATGTAATGTAAAGAATCGTGTTAAGGTTGCATTATCAACAGCAAATCCTCCTCATAGTCATTGAACAATTATTCTTCCTAGATAGGGGATTGCTGATAAAAGATTAGTAATTACAGTTGCCCCTCAAAATGATATTTGTCCTCAAGGTAAAACATATCCTAAGAATGCTGTTGCTATAACTGCAAATAAAATTAAAACTCCAATAGTTCAAGTTAAATGTAATTTATAAGATGAGTAATAAATTCCTCGTCCAATATGTAAGTAAAGACAGATAAAAAAAAATCTTGCTCCATTAGCATGGAGAGTTCGCAGTAATCACCCATAGTTTACATCCCGGCAAATATGGACAACTCTATTAAAAGCTATATCTACATTAGCAGTATAATGTATTGCTAAAAATAGTCCTGTGATAATTTGGATTATTAGACAAAGTCCTAATAATGAGCCAAAATTTCATCAGGCATTAATATTAGCTGGGGATGGTAGGTCAATTAATGAATTATTAATAATTTTAGTAATTGGGGAGATTTTTCGTATTGGTGTTTTCATTATCTTATTTGGCGAAGGGGGCCTTGTTTGATATTAGTAATTTTAACTACTGCAATTAAAGTAATTAATAAATAAATAATAATCATATAATTAATTAAATTAGTAGGGAATATTAAATATTTTCTTATTGATAAGTTAAAGTTTTCATTTATAGAATTATTGATAGATTCTAGAGTAATATTGTTAATGTAGAATAAAAAATTATCTTTAATTATTAAATAGAAGATTAGTCTAGTAATTAAAATTAAACTAGTGATAATTATTAATTTTGATGAATATTTAAATATTTCATTAGAGGCTACTCTTGTTATGTAGATAAATAATACAAGTATTCCCCCAATTATAACTAAGAATAAGATATAAGAGAATCAGTATGTGGATCTAAAAAATCCAATTGATAAGGATACAATAGTAGTTTGGATTAGAAGGGTTAATCCTATTGAAAGAGGATGTTTTAAAGAAACTAAAAATATTGATATTAGTATTGAAATGATTATTAAGAAGAATATAATATCAGAGAATAGTTTAATATTAAAATTTTAATTTTGGAGATTAAAGATAGGGGATTCCTTTTCTCTGAAGTTTTAAAAGAAAATTCTTATTTTTGACTTACAAGACCAATATTTTATTTAAATTATTAAAACTTAATTAATGTTAATATTTTGTTTATTATTTTCTATTATTATATATTTTGCAGGGCTATTTTCTTTCTGTTTAAAGCGTAAACATTTGCTTTTAATATTATTAAGGCTAGAATTTGTTATTTTGGGGCTATATTTTAATTTATTTTTATACTTAAGTTATTTTAATTTTGAATATTTTTTTAGAATAATTTTTTTATCAATAAGAGTATGTGAGGGGGCTTTAGGTCTTTCTATCTTAGTTTCTTTAGTTCGTACCCATGGGAATGATTATTTTCAATCTTTTAATTTATTATGATAAAATTTTTATTGATAGCAATTTTTATGATTCCTTTAAGATTTTTAAATAAAAGGTTTTGACTTAATCAATATTTTTATTTTGTGATAAGATTTTTATTTTTAGTTATATTTAATTTTAATATAATATTTGTTAATTTAAGTTATTTTCTTGGTTGTGATTTATTATCTTTTGTAATAATTTTGTTAACTTTTTGAATTTGTTCTTTAATGATTATAGCAAGAGAAGGGATTTATAAAAAAAATTATTTTTATAACTTATTTTTATTTTTATTATTAATATTACTAATTTCTTTATTAATAACATTTATATCTTTAAATTTATTTGTTTTTTATATTTTTTTTGAAATAAGGTTAATTCCTACTTTGATTTTAATTATTGGTTGAGGGTATCAGCCTGAGCGTCTTCAAGCTGGTGTTTATTTGCTTTTTTATACAATATTAGCTTCTTTGCCAATATTAATTTTTATTTTTTATTATTATGAAAAGTTTAATAGATTGATATTTTTTATAATATTTAATTTTATTGATTATATTTATTTATATTTATGTATAAGTATAGTTTTTTTTGTTAAAATTCCTATATATTTTATTCATCTTTGATTGCCTAAGGCTCACGTAGAAGCCCCAGTTTCTGGTTCTATAATTTTAGCTGGGATTATATTGAAATTAGGGGGGTATGGTTTAATACGGCTGATAAAAATTTTTTTATTGGTTGGCATACAGGTTAATTATATTTTTATTAGAATTAGGATGGTAGGAGGGGTTTTTGTATCTTTGATTTGCTTACGTCAAACGGATATTAAATCTTTAATTGCTTATTCTTCAGTTGCTCATATAGGGCTAGTATTAAGAGGTATTTTAACTTTAAGATATTGAGGTTCTTGTGGTGCTTTAGTAATGATATTAGCACATGGGTTATGTTCTTCTGGGCTATTTTGTTTAGCTAATATTTCTTATGAACGAGTTTCGAGCCGAAGGATATTTATAAATAAAGGGTTAATTAATTTAATACCTTCAATAAGATTATGATGATTTTTATTAAGAAGTTCTAATATAGCGGCTCCCCCCTCTTTAAATTTATTAGGGGAAATTATATTAATTAATAGTTTAGTTAGTTGAAGTTGGTTAAATATAATAACATTAGCTTTTATTTCTTTTTTTAGTGCAGCTTATTCATTATACTTATATTCTTTTACTCAGCATGGTAAGATTTATTCTAGTTTATATTCTATGTTTAGAGGGTGTATTCGTGAATATTTGCTTTTATTTTTACATTGAGTACCCTTAAATTTACTTATTTTAAAAAGAGAATATTTTTCTTTATGAATTTAATTTAAATAGTTTAATTAAAAATATTGATTTGTGGTGTCAATGATATAAAGTTTTTTATTTTAAATAATTTTATCAATTTGTTTAATTTATTTTGGTTGTTTTTTATTTTTTAGGTGTTTAATATTTATTTTTTCTTTATATTTTATTGTAACTCAGTATGTGTTAATTTTAGAATTTGACTTACTAAGTATTAATTCTACTAGAATTTTAATAACTATTTTATTCGATTGAATATCTTTATTATTTATAAGATTTGTTTTATTTATTTCCGCTATAGTAGTTTTTTATAGAAAGGAATATATAGAGGGGGATTTAAATATTAATCGGTTTATTATATTAGTTTCTATATTTGTTTTGTCTATAATATTATTAATTATTAGTCCTAATTTAATTAGAATTCTTTTAGGGTGAGATGGATTAGGATTAGTTTCTTATTGTTTAGTGATTTATTATCAGAATGTAAAATCTTATAATGCAGGGATAATTACAGCTCTTTCTAATCGTATTGGGGATGTTGCTTTTTTGATAGCAATTGCTTGAATATTTAATTATGGGAGATTTAATTATATTTATTATATAAATATGAATTTTGCTAATGATTTTGAAATAATATTAATTTCATATTTAATAGTTTTAGCAGCTATAACTAAGAGAGCTCAAATTCCGTTTTCATCTTGGCTTCCAGCAGCTATAGCTGCTCCAACTCCGGTTTCTTCTTTAGTTCATTCTTCTACTTTAGTTACTGCAGGAGTTTATCTTCTTATTCGATTTAATCCTGTTTTAAGTTATGAGCTAATATTATTTTTATTATTTATTGGAAGTTTAACTATATTTATAGCTGGATTAGGGGCTAATTTTGAATTTGATTTAAAAAAAATTATTGCTCTTTCTACTTTAAGTCAATTAGGGCTAATAATAAGAATTTTATCTTTAGGTGAATTTAATTTGGCTTTCTTTCATCTTTTAACTCATGCTTTATTTAAGGCTTTATTATTTATATGTGCTGGGTGTATAATCCATAATTTAGGAAATTGTCAAGATATTCGATATATGGGGGGTTTAGTTAATTTAATACCTTTAACTTGTTCTTTTTTTATTATTGCTAATTTAGCTTTATGTGGGATTCCCTTTTTATCTGGGTTTTATTCAAAAGATTTAATTTTGGAAATTTTATCAATAAATTATTTAAATATATATATCTATATTATTTTTTTTATTTCCACAGGGCTAACAGTTGCTTATACTTTTCGTCTTATTTATTATGTAATTACGGGTGATTTTAATCATCTAACTTTAAATATAATTTCTGATAGTGGAAAGATTATATTAAAGGGCATAAGAGGGCTAATTTTAATAGTAATTTTTGGGGGAAGGGCTCTTATATGAGTTATATTTCCAATTCCATATTTTATTTGTCTTCCTTTACTTATAAAAATAATAACATTAATTGTTGTTAGTTTAGGTGGGCTATTGGGGTATGAAATTTCTAAGTTTTCTTTAAGCTATTCTTTAAATTCTTTATTAATATTAAAATCTAGTTTATTTTTTTCTTCAATATGAGGAATACCTTATATTTCTACTTATGGGATGAATAGGTTTCCTTTACAGTTAGGCAATTTAATTTATAAAAATTTGGATCAGGGATGATCTGAGATTTTAGGTAGTCAAAATATTTATAATAATATACGTAATAGATCTCAAGTATTGCAAATTTTATATAATAACAATTTAAAATTTTTTATGTTATTATTAATTTTATGGGTTATTTTTATCTTAGTTTTTATATTTTA